>PVJA010005673.1:43370-77794 GCA_004027025.1 Myocastor coypus
CTTCTAGAAAATGAAAAGAAAAATTTTCATTTAGTTAGGTCTGCAGTTAGAGATCTTGGTGGAATACCTGCTATGATTCACCATTCAGACATGTCGAATACAATTCCAGATGAAAAGGTAAGTTTCTTATCTAATAACTCTTAATAAAGCTAAGATTGATAGTAAGTTGTATATTCTCTGTTGATCTCCATTCAAATTTTGGGTTTTGCTTTTAGGTGGTTATTGTGTATTTGTCATTTCTTTGTGCAAGGCTTTTGGATCTTCGTAAAGAAATAAGAGCTGCTCGACTTATACAAACAACATGGAGAAAATACAAATTAAGAAAAGACCTAAAACATCGTCAGGTAATCATAGAAAGCAGAAACATCATAACTTGTGCTGTACTTCTTAAGATGCCAGTTGATTGATCTTTATAATATTCTAGATTTGTACAAATACATGAAATGATTGAGATACACTGTTTTATGTATTTTGGAGTGAAAAAGGATGAATATTTCTCCTTCGTTGCTGCTGGTTGTTCCTTTGATGTATTTTAAAGCGTCTCCCCTACCCTTTACTTAGTCTACTCCAGAGGAAACTGACTTACTTGCTTTGTGATTTGTGAAAAATAAACAAGAGATGCTAGACTAAGCTCTTTCCTTCTTTGCAGGGATCCAGAGAGCAAGAATTTTCAAGTAATTTTTTCATACTCTGTTCTGTGAGGCTAATCCTCAACTAGGGCCTCCTAGGCCTGGGTGTCAAGTCTTTTATTTTAGTTTAATAATTAACAAGTGCATTTTGTTTGTCATACAGTTGCCTTCCAGCTTATCTTTATTTTTTTGCTTTTCATTGTTTTAATTTTCAAAATGTTTAGGAACTGCACATAGGAATAGAGGTGTTACTTATGGTCTCTGTGAACTTTGTGGCAAAAAACTTTGCACAGTACAGCATAAAATAACATTTTTTTTTTCACCTGAGTTTTGAGAAAAATGCTTTTTGGGGAGTGCAATAATGAGGACTGAACATGGCCTTCAGGCTGAGCTGTATCTGCAACCCTGTATTTAGTTTTTGAGACAAGATCTTGCTGAATTGTCCAATTCTGCTGCCTCAGTCATCCAAATGTGGTTACAGGCATGTCCCACAATTCCTGATTAAAAAAAAAAAATCTGATTTTAAGAATCCAGTAAATGATTTCCTTGATCTAGCTGAACAAATTATTTTGACCCTCTCATCTCCTTAGCCCCTTTATCAATACTACCTTTTATTTGGAAAGATACAAATAAACAGCCATTGTTTAATAAAATATTTCAGAAATACACTCGATCCACAATTGTTCAATTTTGAAATGCAGTGCATTCCTAGGTCAAATTCCTAATAGCTGTCTAAAACCGCTGCATTTTGGTGTCAAAGGTGTATTTTCTCACTCCTTGTTTGACTTGGAAGTACACTGCTTTGCTCTTGCCCGCTCAGCATCCTGGTCGTAACTTCTGGAAAATAGGAGGTCTTATGTTCACAAAAGGTGCCCTGTGCTATATGCAGGCTCTGTGCATTTATCACCCAAGCCTCTGTCAAGTTCCTCCTCTTTCCCCTCAAATCACTTAAAAGATAATTGTACTGTGAGAAGCTTCTATGAAAATTGTTTTTTCAAAAGTATTCAGGGAAAACTATCTTCCTGCTCAGTTCAAGTTATTTGATTGATGCTTTTTATATGTTAGTTTTATAATTTTCCACTTAAAGAATCAGATGTCAATCCAGATGTACGCTGCTTTATTCTGTGCCCCGTGTAACCTTGTTTTAGTCAGTTACTGTTAGCATTTCTTAGCTTTGGCTAGTAGCCCTTTTTGATTTCTTTTAATACAAAGAGGAGAAATTTCTAGTTTTTTGAAAGGCTAAGTTAAAAGAAGCTTTTCTGTGACTAAACTTTATCTACCCTATCTATTACCAGTTTTCTCCTTTCTCATGGTCATATTCCCTTTCTATGCAATATGCTAACATCCAATTATATCTTTGTATGTGGCATATAAGCCATAGTCTCCCAAACGTGCAAGCCTAATAATGTAGTAGACAGTATCTTAACATAGTTGTTTTTTAAAAATCTTTTATTTACTTTTTATTTATTGGATACAGGGCTCACTATACAGTTCAGATTTGTAGTGATCCTCCTGTCATAGCCTCCCCAGTACTGGGATTGCAGGTGTGTGCCACCAAGCTGGGTTTTGGAGCTGGAATGGCACTCCCAGAACAGGTGCTACATGTGGTACTGGGGATCGAACTCTGGTCCTTGTACTTGCCAGGCAGGTACTTATGTCACTGAACTATCTCCCTGGCTGAAAGGTTTTATTTTTTTTTTATTTGATTATTATAATTCTCATTAAACTGTTCACTTAAAATGGAGTGGCTTGAACAAAATACTATATATTTCTGAAATATGTCCATTTTTAAAACATTATTTTAGGGCTGGCCAGATAGCTCAGCAGATTAAAGCGCCTGCTTGGGGAAACGCAGGGACCAGGGTTTGATCCCTGGCATGTCATGCTGGCCCTACTCCCTGAGGTGCACTGAGATGTTGAGACTGAACGTGGTGGCACACACCTGTAGTCCCAGTGCTTGGGAGGCAGAAAACAGGAGGATTCCATCAAGTCTAAGCTGTGTAGTGAGACCCTGTAGACCCTGTAATAAAATACATTGAAAATAATAATAATAATTGCACTATAAGTGATGGTGTATTTTTGTTTCTAATAAGCTTTTTTTGTTTTGTTTTTGCTTTATCTTATTAGGGCATTAGTTGGTGTTTGAAACATGCTATGTGGTGTAATATGTGTAAATTCTTTAAAAGAGAAATATTTTAAAAATAATAAAAATAATAATTAGAATCTATAACTGCTTTCCATATAGATATTGATAGTAGGTTGTCCCAGACAGCAACATACAAGGTGGTCAGACATTCTGTAGGTTGTTTGTTTCCACCATAGGAAATAATTCATCTTCTAGTTTCCAGTTGAGATGAAGTGCCACATTTAGCATTGTAGAGTGTGAACAAAGTGATTCAGAGCATGGCTTCTGAAGCCAGATGAACTGGTTCAAATCTTGGCCATATTACCAGAAGACTGACAAACCATGTGACTTCTTTGCCTCAGTGTCCTTAGGTTCATAACATGATATCTGTTCATTCACTGTTTTTTTTTTTTTTCATTCACTGTTACAAGGTTCAAGAGTATAATTTATGAATTATTTAGACTGGTGCTGGATATAAAATATATTATTGATGGAAGTTCATTTTTAGAAGTAACTGAAACAGAAATATGAAGGGAACTGATTTCTAGTAAGGCTGGTGCTGTTGGCTATATACCACTTTTCACTTCCCAAACCATGCTCTCTTCTCAAGCCTCATGGGTTAGTGCCATCCTGTGTACTATGATGAGGGAATTGACATTTTATTCTCTCTCTTTTGCAAATTGCTGTGTTCAATTTTAACAAAATAATGCTAACTTTTGCTGAAAATCCTTTTTCAAAAATTCTATTCTTTCCCTAAAAGTCAAGAATAAATGTGCTGTACCCGAACCTGAAAAACATACCTTAAGTACATTGTTTTCATCTTGTTTACTGGGATCTATGGTAGAGAAAACACACCTATGGCTTTTCTGGTAGACTGTTAGGAATCTTTGTTTCACCATGCAAATAAATCTGCAAGCCCACCTGTCATCCCTTTGAGCTGCCCAGAAGGAGCAGTTTCCAGTTGTGAACATAAGAACCTGGGAGGTGGGTAGGGGACTGATTTAGTTCCAGGATCAATTTGATTAATGCTTAACAATTGATTATGTTACAAAGAATAATCTAATTTCTTAAGTAATTAATTGTTCACACTTGCTTTGTTATTTTAAAAGGAGAGAGACAAAGCTGCAAGAATTATTCAATCAGCTGTAATCAATTTTCTAGCTAAACGACGACTGATAAAAGAGGTTAACGCAGCACTGATCATTCAGAAATGTTGTCGAGGATTCTTAGCACGGAGAAAATTACTCATGTTAAGAAAGGAAAAACTGGAAAAAATTCAAAATAAATCAGCTTCAGTTATTCAGGTATAGTATCCTGGACTAATCTTAAACTTAAAACATTTAAAAGTAGAAGGCATAATACATTTGCTCCTAGGTATCTGACAGTTGTCCAGAACCCCCTGGTAGATGCCCAAGTCTACATATGTTCAGTCCCAATGTAAAGCAGTGTATTTACATGTAATCTATTGTGTCTTCCTGTGTACATTATTGCTGTATTACTTGTAATGCCTAAAGCAATGTAAAAGTCAACGGTTGTTACATTGTTTTATAAAGTAGAACAAGCAGAAAGTTTGTGAAAGTTTAGTTAGGCACAACTGTTATTTTTTATATCTTTATCAGCTGTTGAATTCAGGGTGTGCAATGTGCTGTTCAGAGGGGTTTGTCTGAACTTAATTTAACAAATACTTAACACCTCTTTGCTCTGTGAAAACTGCTGTATTTAGCATAAGGTTGGAACATGACTCATGCTTTCTTTGTTCTAAGGGAGAAATACTCTAATTCCATATTTTTTGCTGTCTTGTTGTATATTAGAGATTTATAATCTTCATCTCTACAGGACATGCTGGCATACTGTAGCATTGTGCTTTGTAGATCCATATCTACAAAACCAAGCTCTCCTTTTTATCTTTAGTGAGTACTTGAAAACTTTTCTTTCTGTATTTTATACATATTTTTTTCTCTAGACCATTTAATTGGAGCGTAACAGAAATTATGCTTATAATTAGTCAATAGAATGCTTGCATTATTTTTCTTTGTAGTAAAGAATATATAACATATCTACTTTATATAATAGCCATTTATGTGAGTTAATATTAATTCTATTTTAATAACAGTAGAACTATGTGCTATTCATATATATATATAAAATTCTTATATATATAATTTATATATATAATATATAATTTATATATATAAATATAATATACATAATATATAAATATATTATATATAATTTATATATATAATTTATATATGTATAAATTATATACATATAATATATATATAAAATATATAAAATTCTTTAAACAAAACAAAACAAAGGGCCTGGCGGGATGGCTCAGTGGTATAAAGCGCCTGTTTGGGAGAGCTTGGGTGGCTTCAGGGACCGGGGTTCAATCCCCGGCACCACATGCTGTGCCAGCTCTGCCCTTGGGGAGGGCTGAGCCCATATTTGTGCCACTGGAGATCAAATTCAAGGCTGTAGTCATGCTTGACAGGTGTTCCATCACTAAACTACATCGCCAACTCAGAGATGTTTAGCTTTTAAGTTTACCCCTTATAAATGTCATTGAAACTTCACACCATACATTTATGTGTTTTTTTTTAATTTTACTTTATTTTATTTTGAAAAGTGAAAACAAAAGTAAAAACAAATAGAAAAGGCCAGTGAGATAACTTCATGGCACAATGCCTACTTGGTAAGTGCAAGGTCATTAGTTTGAACCCTGGTCTTGCAAAATAAAATAAAGTTAAAAAAAAACAAATAGAAAAATGACAAATAGAGTAACATACACATATGCTGCAGATGTTCAAAATAGGAACAGCTAGTTAACAGTAGTTGTTATATCATCTATTTTTAATATCAAATCCATTATTTAGATTAACAGATATAATTATGCAAGATTGGAAAAATAATTAAATATTAACTTGTTTTCAAGAAATCGTAATTTTTCCCCTTGTCTTTTAAATATTGTATTATCTCCCTAGTGTAAGAAACCTAAAAGAGTAAAGCCTGAAAGGTATAACAGATATAGTAAGATGGATTAAACAACAAAGATGAGAGAAAGGAAAGAAAATAGACAAAAAGGAAGAAGGGACTATCATGTAATATATATTACAGGATGGCTGCGATGATTGAACTAATAACTTCCATCAGTTTTTTGAAAATAGCAGTTAATGTTTAGATTTTTCACCTTGACTAACTCTGTGCTGCTATCTGTGATCTGAGCGACTTCATCTAGGATAGCAATGTGTATGATTGGATACCTCTCATCTTGGTCTTCTAAATGTGTAGTGTTTCTAATGTCTTATCAATTATTATACTCTTTAAAATTAATTTTTAAAAATTTATCTGTTTTATAAATTGGAAAGATTTTGGTTTTAGCCGCCAAAACTGATAAATGAGGGATTCTGATTTAATAAATAGTCTTTATTTTGAAATTTTTAAATTCATGAAGTTTTGCAAATAGAAATTTCATACATTTAAGAGCAAAATGCCTAATAATTTTTCATAAACATCATCTGGGCCAAGAAACAGTATATATCACAAATTCTTAGAAGACATTTCCCAATCAGTTAACTCTTCCATCACAGCCCCCCTTTGCTAATCTTTGTTCTTATTCATCATCTTTATATAGTATCGTTTTGTTTGCTCTTTTTTTCAATTTTGGGTGAGTTTGTCTAAATGCTTTTCTTTGTGAAACTCATTTGTGAAATTGGTTAGTGTGCTTAAGTGTAGCTGTGATGTAGTTTTCATTGTTTAGTATTCTACAGTGTATCTGTTTATTGTAGATGGGCATTTGGCTTTGCAGGTGTGAATGAATGAGTGAGTGTGTGCGCGTGTGCGCTGTGCGCACATGTGTGCCTGATTGAATCCAGGTCCTCGTGTTTGGTAGGCAAGTTCTCTACCACTGAGTTTTAGTTTGAGTCAGAGTCTCATTAAGTTGCCCATACACCTTGAACTTGTGATCCTCCTTCAGCTTCCCAAGTAGGTAGGTTTATAGTGGTGCTCCATTGTGGCTGGTGGCTTTCCAGTTTTAAGTTATTTAGTTTCTTTGAGCCTTTTTTTGTTGCTGTGAAGTGGTATTCATTTTGCTCCGTATATGTGTTGAAGCCTAATTGTTTGCTCTTAGTAGAGTTCAACTTTCATAGTCATGGCCAAGAAATTTTACAATTCTGGTTCTGTTTTTTTTTTTTTAATTTGTTTGTTTGTTCTTTTTTTTTTTCCCCCCGGAACCAGAATCCAACTCAGGACCTCCTACTTGCCAGGCAGTGCCACCCCACTAAGCTCTACCCCTAGCCCTTGCTATTCTGTTATGTAGTAGCATTCAAAGTGTTTTAATTTGTACTTTTTGTTAATTAATAATGCTGAGCACCTTTGCATTTTAGAAATCTGCTGTAGTATTGTTTCATGTACATTTTCTTTAATTTGATTGTTTTATGGATTTATGGGAGATATTTGGCAAATTTATAGCCAAATTTAGTTGGGATATGTTTTTGTGAGTGCACCATTTTAGAACACAGCAACACTATTTGTGTATGTGTGTATGGGTTGTGGTCTGCTTTTAAACTACTTTAAGTCCTGATTTTAAGCAGGATTGAAGTTCTCCAACAAAATTGGTTTCTTTTTTTGTTTATTTGTTTTGTTTTGTTTTTTGTGTTTTAGGGAAGGGTCAACAGGGTGTTTAGGGTTTCACTACTAGATTGGACTCATAGTGATTTACCTGTTTACAGTCTCTCAAGAGCTGGGATTACAGGTATGAGCCCCCATGCCCAGGACTCAGTTGGTGTCTCAGCTTGCCCTGGGGGCAGGGCGGGCACAGCAGGTGTGGGGATTGAACCTCTGGCCCCTTTGGCTGCTTGCAGGCGCTTTAGTCCCCTGAGCTATTTAACCTTTCCTTATTCTGTCTGTTTTGAGTGGAATGTTCTATAAATGTCAGACCCATTTGGCTGGTGGTGTTAAGTTCTGATATATCCCTACTGGTTTTGTTTCTTTTCAATATATAGATGTATCTTTTTCCTTTCAGATCTTTCAGTTTTTAAATATTTTGAATATCTGTTCCTAGATACATGCAAATTGGGAATTGTTATGTCATCTGTGGGATTGTTATGTCATCTGTGGGAGTTGGTCTTTTTATCGTTATGTAAAGTCTGTCTTTATGCCTGTTAATTCTCTTACCTGAAACTTACCTTGTTTGCTCTTAATAAAATTGCTCCACCTTTTGCTTATCATTACGGGGTATTTTGTTGTTGTTGTTCTTTTTATTTTTTACCTGCCCATATGATTTTATATGAAGTGATTTTTTTTTTTAAGTAGATAGCATAGTTTTTTTAATTTGCATTGTTCCCCCCTTTTTTTCTTTTTTATTTTACTGCTAGTGATTAAACCTAGGACTACAGACATGCTTGACAGGTACTCTATTAGTTATATTTCCAGCCTTGAAAATATCATTTAATTATGATATTGATAGTTATGATATTTAGTTATAATAATTATGAATGGTGTTTTAGACCATTCATACATTGTGTTATTGTTTATACTGGAAATCGAGTAAGGACCTTGTACTTATCAAGCAGGAGCTTGTTTTACTGAGCTATATCCTTGGTACAAGTATTATTATATTTTAAGTCTGTTATTTTATTATGTATTCTGAGTGTTATTTGCCCTTCATTTTCCACTTTTTTGTTGTTTCAATGATTTGAATATATTTTAGTACTTCACCTCATTTTCTTTTCTATTATATATACTTACATGTATAAATTACACATAATTTTCCTATACCTATATCTCTATCTGTCTATCTTATATATCTATCAGTGGTTGCTGTACAAGAAGCTGTAGTATGTATGCATAGTCTTCTTTCTTTCTTTCTTTCTTTCTTTCTTTGTACAAGGGATCAAACTCAGGAACTTGTACTTGCCAGGCAGGCGTTTATGTTGCTGAGGTATTTCCTCAATATCCTCTGAGAACCAATATTTTATCACTATAGGTGATGGGAGTAACTTACCCCTGTCTCAGTTGGTCTATGTAGCCCCTACTACTGTGCTCTTTTTATTGAAGTTGTGCTGTTTATGTCACCTATGAACATTAAAAATCAAGCACACAGGAATATTCTAATATATTTATGCATATATTTTGCATTTCTGCCAATTTATTTATTTCTGAGGTTACAAATTTATTTAGTTTTCCTGTCCTCACAATGACTTTTTCACATTTTTATTCAAAAAAATGAAAATTTTTTAGCAGGTTAAAAATGTTTTATCTGTTCTCTGTGATATTTATGGTTTTTTTTTTTTTTGGCTTTTTGAGACAGGGTCTCACTGTGCAGTTGAGGCTGGCTTTGAGCTCACTTTTGTAGCCCAGGCTGGTCTCGAACTCGCAGCGATCCTCCTGCCTCAGCCTCCCAAGTGCTGGGATTACAGGCGTGAGCCACCACGCCCGGCATATTTATGGTTTTTAAAACCTTGTTATTCAAATTATTTTCATCAGTAATACACCCCACTACTTTTTAAGAATTGGTGTTTGTCATGAATGTTCACAGCCTGATCACAGTGTGTCTTACTGTTGGTTTCTCTGAGCCTATCTTGCTTACAGTTCTCTCAACTTTGTGAAGGTGCGATCTTACATTTGAGAAGATTTGAACCGTCATTTCTTCATAAATGTTTTGTACTGTGGTCTTCCTACTGTCTTGGGCTCACAGATTTCTGGAGCTCTATTCTTTTTTACTTTGGTAATACATTTTTAAGCTCTAAATTATAAGCCATTATTCCGAAAATGTATAGTGGACATCAGGATTTATGTTTTTGTGTTATGTTGTTCAGTCACTTAAACAAACATGTAAAGGATCTACCATTATGTGGACATCCTGTATAGTTTTATTTTGTGCTGTGTTTTTTACCCATTAATTTTTTTTCCTTTGACCTCTTTCCCAGACTGCTCATAATGACTACTCTTTCTACTTTTTCTGTAGTCTTGGTTTGTGCTCGCTTTGGCAGCATGTATACTAAAATGTAGCCTTGGTTTTTCTGAAGGTTATAGTTAGAATCATACAGTAGGTAAGCTTTTTAGATTGGCCACTTACTTAGCAGTGTGTTTTTAAAGTTGTATGTCTTTGTGGCTTGATATAACTCATTTTTTAAGTCAGTAAATAATATTTCATTGTATTTGTATGCTTTAATTGTTTTTATCCATTCACCTATTAAAGGATATCTCAATTGCTTTTAGTTTTTATTTATTTTTGTATTTTAGGGAAAGGTCTACAGGGTGTTCAGGGTGTCACTACTAGATCGGACTCATAGTGATCCACGTGTTTACAGCCTCCCAAGACCTGGGATTACAGGTGTGCACCACCACACCCAGCCTCAATTTCCGGCTCAGCTCGCTCTGGGGGCGGGGCCAGCATGGCAGGCCTGGGGATTGAACCCGTTCCCTGTGCCTGCTTGCAAGTGCTTTAATCTGCCGAGCTATTTGGCTGGCCCTCAAATGCGTTTAACTTCTGGATATTATGAGCAGAAAGCTTGAGTCAGTTTTTGTGTGTGGATTTTTGTGTGGATTTCTAGCTACTTTGCACAGCTATCTGGGAATATTATCATCAGGTTATAAGACTATTGTTCACTATTCAAGAAACACCAAACTGTCTTTGAAAATTGCCATTTGATGCTGCAGTGATTTAGTTTTTAGACATTCCAGTGCATGGATAGTAGATCATGTTGCCCTCTCTGTTTGCAGTTCTTGAGGGCAAGAGATTTTAAGCATTTTTTTGTATGCTTCATCATCCTAAGTAAGGTATCTTTTGATCATTTTAAAATTAGGTTCTTGAGCTGTACAAGTTGAGTTTTAAGAACTGTTTTATTAGATATGGCATTTTACAGATACTTTCTCCAGTCTATGGTCATCTTCATTCTTTTAATGTTTTTAATGTCTATGTTGGCCATCCTGTTTTTTACAAAGCAGGCTCTTTTAATTTTAGGTTTAGCTGATTAATATTTCTTTCACAGATACAACTCCTTTGGTATTGTATCTAAGAAGTTGTTTCTAAGCCTGAAGCATTGTCTCTCAGAAGCTGTATCCCTAGACTTTTTATCTTTTATTTTGAGACAATTAATGAGGCTAGGTTTAAATTTAAATTGACAGTTCTCCAACTTTCGCCTGCCAGTATACGTGATTCTATGAAAGTGCTATCATGCCCAGCATCTTTCAGAAGTTTTGCAGTTTTGTATCTTACATTTAGGTCTATTATTCAATTTAGTTTCTATACATGGTAAGAAATTGATTTTAGATTACTTTTGCATATAGGTGTTTATTTTACCACCATGTTAAAGTAATCATCTTTCTCAGTAATTGTCTTCGTTCTTTTGTCAGCTACCAGTCTGGGCTTTTTATTCCATTGATATGTTTGTTATTCTCTTCTCAATTCTACACTGTCTTGATTACAGCAGTTTTTAAGTAATATTTAAAAACTGGATAGTACTATGTCTATAGCTTTGTTAATCTATATTATTTTTGGGTAGTTTAGGTCTTTCGCCTCTAAATAATGCAATCAATTTGTTGATATTAAAAATAATGAGATGGGATAAGGTCAGACTGTATTAAACCAAATCGTAAGAGTAGGCATCTTGATACTGTTGTGAACTCTTATACATAAATATGGTGTAGGCACTTATTTGGCTCTTCTAAGCTTTGTATCATTCATCAGTTTTGCATTTTTGTTCTTATAGATCTTCTACATGTATTTTAACTAAATAGGAAGTATTTCACTTTTTTTGTGAAAGATGTTGGAGCCTACAAATTTATTCTATTCACTTATTATACCAGAGTTTTTTTTTTTTTTTTTCTTTTTATCATTGGTAGGATTTCTGTTTTCTCTTTTTTTGATTAAAATCTAGGTCCTCCTGTCAACTTTTGCTATATACAATATAACTTTGGGCAAATTCTTCTAACATAGGCTTGTCTTTCTGTAAGGAATAATGACTGAAAACTTGTAATATTTAGATGAGAAAGCTATATATTTATGCTCCAAAGGAGAAGCTATATTGAATAAATATATTACAGTGGTGATAAAATTGCTATTATATTGAGAAGTGTTCTGGCTAGCCAGAAAGCTCAGCGGTTTAAAGAACCTGCTTAGGCAGACACAGGGACCAGGGTTTGATCCCCAGCTTGCTGTCCCAGTCCCATCTTGGGGCATGGAGATTGAGACTGGGTGTGGTGGCATATGCCTATAATCCCAGTGCTTAGGAGGCTTTAAACAGGAAGATCACCAGTCTGATCTGTATAATGAAATCCTTTAGATCCTATGCTAAATACATTAGAATAAATAAATATTGTTAGGAAAGGAAATGAACTTATTTTTCCATGTTATACCAAGACTGATTAATATTTCAGTAACAAACTAGTGATAGTAATAGAACTATAAAATAAACTGTCCACATTGACTGCAGTTTCTTAATTTGAGGATTTTTAAAGCAAATATCTTAGGGTTGGCGGAAAGAGGATTTTGCAGTGCTGGGTACTGTTTTCATTTTACTTTGCCTTATTTCTGTGTTAGCAGCTTAATACTTTACATTTATAAAGAGCTAATTGTTTTTAAAGTCATTTTGCACAAGTAATCTTGACCGTACTTAGATATATGTTGTAATTCCTAATCAATTTCTTCATAGTAGGAAAAGTAATGTGATGGATGTACATACGTATCTTTAATAGGCTGAAGGCTAAGAGCCAAATCTCACATGGTTCTTCTTAGAGACAGAAAATAAGGAGACTGAAGAGAATTGCCTGCATGTGCCTGTTCTCTCTGACTTGCCTCATCCTTGGGTGTTGTCCCTGGGCTAAGTGTAGCTGCATGCTCAATGGCCATGCTGTAGGAGGGCGAGTTGCCATCCTCAACTGCTTTAGGTATATAAGAAAAAATTGTAGATGTAGATGGGAGAAACAAACCTTCACTTCTATCTTAACAGTGTTTGGAGTGTTTCAGAACAGGTCATTACAAGAATGTCCAGAGCTTGATCACTAATAGCCTGGGGTCATTCACATAGCAGCAGCTGGGATTAGCTTGAGATGCTACAGTCCTTTTGTTGAGCCTATGTACTGTTGGGTTGATGAGGATTCCATTATCACTTACTTTTTGAGAGGCAAAGGTTTTTGCCCATGCAATCTTTCTCTAGTTGTGATTTTAAATTATACATACTTAGTCTGATGAAGTAATTTTATTCTTAGTCAAAACAGTAACTATGAAAATGATTATATCATGCATTTCATAAACTCCTGTGCAGTCCTTCCTTGGTATTCATCAGAAATTAGTTCTGAGATCCCCTAAAGATAGCAAAACGTATGCACACTTAAATCTCTTACAAATGGCACAGTTTGCATGTCACCTATGTACATCCATGTCTTCCCCTGTACTTTCAACTATATTTAGATTAATTCTGATACCTTCTAAGATATAAAGAAATGCTACATTGATAGCTGTCATTGTTACAGTTTCTTGTTTGGGAAATGATGCCATGGAAAAAAGCCTGTGCATGTTTCAGTACACAAGTTTTGTTTTCATCTTGGATTCTGGTCCATTTTTGATTCTCGGTTGTTTGAATCCATGGATGATGAGCCCATGGATACAGAGGGCCATCTGGATTCATTTTATTAGCCTATAATGTGATAATAACGGGTGCCTTATGTGAACTGTTTGTTTACATAATCATGAAATAAGGAGACCCAGTAAGATCCAGAAACTCACAGGAAATTGATTAGAATCAATAGATAACCAAAGCTATTACTGTGTTTTTCTTTGGATTCTTTTGCTTCTGATAGTACATAAGTTTGCTTATATTTCTTACAACTATGATACAGGTGCTGTGTAAATATAATTGGGATTGTGATGGATTTCTGAATAGACTATGGCTCTGTTAATGTAAAAACAGCTACACCAAATATATAGCAAAAATACACTGGCTTTTAAAAGTTAATGATGTTTTTTAAAAAATGTTAGAACGGTTGATATTTTCCAAAGTGTTAGTATAAAAATCTATTTCACTTTCTCCTTGTTTCCTCTCCTCAGAGATATTGGAGAAGATACTACACTAGAAAAAGATTTCTGAAATTGAAATATTACTCAATCATCTTGCAATCTAGGATAAGAATGATAATTGCTGTTGCATCCCACAAAAGGTGTCTTAGGGCCACAGTTACAATTCAGAGGCACTGGCGATCTTATTTAAGAAGAAGACAAGATCAAGAAAGATATAAAATGCTAAGATCATCAGTGCTTTTAATCCAGTCTAGGTTTAGAAGAAGGAAGCAGCGTAAAGTGCAATTACAAATAAAAGCTGTGATTGTATTACAGAGAGCTTTTAGAGAATGGCATTTGAGAAAACAAGCTAAAGAAAAGTCTGCTGTTGTCATACAGTCATGGTATAGGATGCACAGGGAAGCACAGAAATATATTTATATTAGGTCATGTGTTGTTATTATTCAGAGAAGATTTCGGTGCTTTCAAGCCCAAAAGTTATACAAGAGAAAGAGAGAGTCTATCTTGACAATCCAGAAGTACTACAGAGCATATCAGAAAGGAAAAACTGAGCGGACCAACTATTTGCAGAAACGAGCTGCAGCCAGTCGACTACAGGCTGCTTTCAGGAGAATGAAAGCACGTAATTTACAACGACAGATTAGAGCAGCTTGTGTTTTACAATCATGTTGGAGAATGAGACAAGACAGATTTCGATTTTTAAACCTTAAGAAGAGTGTTATTAGATTACAAGCACATCTAAGAAAACATCAACAATTACAGAAATATCAGAAGATAAAAAAAGCAGCGATTGTAATTCAGACTCACTTCCGAGCTTATATTTCATCCAGGAAAGTTCTAGCATGTTATCAGAAAACACGGTCTGCTGTCATTGTTCTACAGTCTGCATATAGAAGGATGCAGGCCAGAAAAATGTTTCTTCATATCCTCACATCTGTTATAAAGATTCAGTCATATTATCGTGCTTATATTTGCAGAAAGAAATTTCTGAGCCTAAAAAGTGCTACAGTAAAATTTCAGTCAATTGTCAAAATGAAACAAGCACGCAGACAGTATATACACTTAAGAGAAGCTGCTCTCTCTATCCAGCAGTGGTACCGTTCTCAAAAAATGGCTTCACAAAAGAGAAAAGAATATATGCAGATGCGTGAATCTTGTGTTACACTGCAGGCCTTTTGTAGAGGATACCTGGTCCGTAAGCAGATGAGGTTGCAAAGAAAAGCTGCTGTTTCACTACAGTCATATTTCAGAATGAGAAAGATGCGGCAGCACTACCTAAAAACCTACAAGGCAGTTGTTGGCATTCAGAGCTACTATCGTGCATACAAAGCACAAGTCAATCAGAGGAAGAGCTTCCTGCAAGTCAGAAGAGCAGCTACCTGCCTTCAAGCAGGTTACAGAGGTTACAAAGTACGCCAAAAAATCAAACAACAATCCACAGCTGCTCTTAAAATTCAGACTGCTTTCAGAGGCTACAGTAAAAGGGTGAAATACCAATCTATACTTCAATCTACTGTGAAGATTCAGAGATGGTACAGGGCACACAGGATTGTTTATGATAGGAGAAGAGATTTTCTAAAGACAAGGGCAGCTGTGATTTCCCTCCAGTCTATTTATCGTGGCTGGAAAGTCCGGAAGCAGATCCAAAAGGAACATCAAGCTGCAATCAAAATTCAGTCTGTTTTTAGAATGACCAAGGCCCAGAAACAATTCAGATTGTTAAAAACAGCAACAGTAGTCATTCAACAACACCTGAGAGCACTGACTGCGGGAAGGAAGCAACGAATGGAGTACAGGAGACTTCGTCATGCTGCAGTGATGCTGCAGTCCACGTGGAAAGGAAAAACCCTGAGGAGACAGATTCAGAGGCAGCACAGCTGTGCTGTTATCATACAGTCATACTATCGCATGCATGTGCAACGGCAGCAATGGAAAATCATGAAAAACGCTGTACTTCTCATTCAAATGTATTATAGAGCTTACAGTGTTGGAAGAGAACAACATCATCTGTATTTGAAAAAGAAAGCCGCCATAGTAACTTTGCAGTCTGCCTACCGTGGTATGAAAGTGAGAAAAAGAATAAAAGATTGTAACAAAGCAGCACTCACCATACAGTCTAAATATAGAGCTTATAAAATCCAAAAGAAGTACATCACTTGTAGAGTTTCAGCTATTGTAATTCAGAGGTGGTATCGAGGTACTAAAAATGCACACCATCAGTATCAGCAGTATCTTAATTTAAAGAAGGCAGCAATTAAAATCCAAGCTGTTTATAGAGGTGTTAGAGTAAGAAGACATATTAAACACTTACACATGGCAGCCACTTGGATTAAAGCCACATTTAAAATGTATCACTTGAGAGTAAGATACCAGGCAATGAGAATAGCAGCTGTTGTAATACAAAGAAGATACAGAGCGTATTATCAAGGTAAAATGCAACGTGAAAAGTACCTGACCACTTTGAAAGCTATTAATACTCTTCAGGCAAGTTTTCGAGGAGCAAGAGTTAGACAGACTCTACGAAAGATGCAACTTTCAGCTACGCTCATTCAGTCATACTATAGAAGATACAGGCAGCAAACATATTTTAATAAGCTAAAGAAAGTGACAAAAACAGTACAGCAAAGATACAGAGCAGTGAAGAAAAGACACGTAGAGCTTCAAAGGTACACCAAGTTGAGGCACTCCGTAATATGCATCCAGGCTGCTTTTAGGGGACTGAGAGCTAGGAGATGTTTAAAAGCTATGCATTTAGCTGCCATTCTTATTCAGAAGCGATTTAGAGCTCTATTGGTGAGAAGAAAATTCTTGTCTCTTAAGAAAACAGTTATTTGGATTCAGAGAAAATATCGTTCAAAACATCATTTACAACAATTGCTGCAGTTGCGAAAGGCAGTTATTAAAATCCAGTCATCGTACAGAGGATGGGTGGTAAGGAAAAAGATGCAAGAAATGCACAGGGCTGCCGTGGTAATCCAGTCCACTTTCAGAATGCACAGAAACTTTATTACTTTTCGAACTTGGAAACATGCCACGATTCTAATTCAGCGACATTATCGAAAACACAGAGCAGCAAAACTGCAAAGAGAAAATCTCATCAGACAATGGGATTCTGCTGTGACCATTCAAGCTGCATATAGAGGAATGAAAACAAGACAGGTCTTAAGGGAAAAACACAGATCTGCTATTGTTATACAAAGAACGTATAGAATGTATAGGCAGTATCTTTTCTACAAAAAACTTCAGTGGGCTACAAAAGTAATACAAGAAAAACACAGAGCAAATAAAAAGAAACAGAAAGCTCTTCCACCTAATGCCTGTAAGAAAGAAGAAAGTAGTAGGCAGACAGCTTTTCAGGACAGAAATACAAGGAAACAAATTGAGAAACAGCATGAGGCTGCCATTATTATTCAGAAGCATTTTAAAGGCTTTAAAGCAAGGAGACATTACCTCCTCCTTAGAGCAGTAGTGATTTCTGGTCAAAGAAGATACAGAGCACCAACTGCCTCCAGTACCCAAGCAATTTGTGTAGGATCTTCTCACAAAGGCTTTCAGGTAAGACGTAATGTACAGTAGGTGCGTCTGAATGCCACACTTACTCAGTCCTACCAAATGCACAAGGTCAAGTTGTTTATCAAGCAAAGCTGACTTTTATTTTGCAGAACTATTGCATATCATCTTTCAGAATCAGAGTAAATGTTTACAGTCCAGAAATTTGTCTGAGCTAATTAAACAGCCTGTAGGCATGCAAGGTTAGCTTCTAGACAAAATTTGAAAAACATAGCTGAGGTGAAGTTGGCCACCGTTGTTAATGTATCTGTAAAACGCAGTATGCAGCTCTTCAGCATGGGTGTAGTGTGAGTCAGCAGTGGCATAACACTTCTCTGTTTGCTCGTTCACAGGAACCAGAGTTTTATTCTCAGAGTGGGGCTGCACAAACAGTTGAAAAAGCTTTTCATAAAATGATCACAAGACAACTGGACACACAAAAATGTGCTGCCCTACGAATTCAGTCTTTCCTTCAGATGGCTGTGTATCGGAGAAGATTCATTCAACAGAGAAGAGCTGCTGTCACTTTACAGCATTATTTCAGGACATGGCAAACCAGAAAACAGTTTTTGCGGTACAGGAAGGCAGCCGTAGTTTTGCAAAATCACTATAGAGCTTTTCTGTCTACAAAACAGCAAAGACAATTTTATTTACAAATCAGAAGGAGTGCTATTATTATTCAAGCTGTAATGAGAAGTACTGTACAGAAGCGGAAGTTTCAAAAAATTAAAAACAGCACCATAAAAATCCAGGTATTTATATGTTTAATGTAAATATAAAGAATTTCAGCCTTCAATATTTGATTTATTGAGTGTAAGCAAGTCATAAAGAGATATTTAATTTAAGTGTTGTTTCTTTTCTATAAAGTAAAACATTTTGGAGGATAGAAAAAGACCAATAAAAGATAGCCAAGACAGTACATAACTAGAATTCTTTTTTTTTTTTTTTTTAATTTTATTTTTTAAATCTTTATGTTATGGCCAGCTCAACCTGCCCTGGGGGTTGGGCTGGCGCAGCATGTGGTGCCAGTGATCAAACCTTGGTCCCTGCAGTTGTCTAAACTTTCCTAGGCAGGCGGTTTAGACCGCTGAGCCATCTTGCTGGCCTCATAACTGGAATTCTTCAGGCCATTGGCATCATGTCCTTAGTGCATTTCAGTAGGTATTAATTATGGCACTTTGTGAAGAATTTTAAGACTAACATTTATTATATAAACTACATAAGCTGAGATTATTTTGTAACATAATCTTAGGTAAAAATTCAGGCTTCAAATCTATTTACTAGAACTACATAAATTAGATAGACATACTTCATTAAATATAGAGCAATTTTGATTTCTAAAACACTTTATGTTATTTAGTTTAATCTGTTCTCTATTACATGGGGAATGTAGAATATTGTCTGTTTTGCATTATGAGACAACTGAGAAAAGTTAACTTTTTGCACACGAAAGAAAACATATCCTAGGATTAAATAGGTATTTGAGTTCAACTATTGAGTTCTACCGTCAATAATCTGCAATTTGACTGTAGGTGTGATATATTGGTATCTGGTTAGGTTGCTGTTAAATCATGGAGAAATAAACTGGAGAACAGTAAAAGATGATAGAAGATTATTGGTCATTAGAGTAAAATTTTACCTCATTTGTAAGATGGAGTAAAACTTAACCTTTGTCTTCTAGACTGAGAGGAGCTTAAGCTGGAAATGGTCAGAGTTACATTTGTATTCTACATGAAATGTGAAAGATGGACTTGAAAGAGAGAGAGCAGGAGTATAAGCAGGGAGGCCAGTTAGGAGGTGATTGACAGAAGGTTGGATCAAAATGTTCAGTTGGTAAATGAAGTTAAAAATGAGGTCCCTGGGCTGGGGTATGGGTCCGCAGTGTAAATGCTTATCTGGCAAGCATAAGATCCTAAGTTTCATCACTGGTACTGCAAAAAGAAAAAATGAGGTCCCTACTTATTAGTTTATTAGAATGAGTGGACATCATGTAGAACATGATGCAGGAATGAACAGGTAGTGATATTCACTGACATGGGAACAAAGGCATGACCAGGTTTTAAATTTCTTGGTGAGTTCAATTTGTAGTATGTGGAATCTGCACTACTTTGCAGATACATAAGTGAAATGTCTAGGAAGGCGGTTGTGTTTATCGAGTTCAGAAGAATAACAGGGGTTTTAAAATTTGATCTATACATTAAAATACACTGATCATTGACATTGTGGAAATACAGTGATACATCAGTTGTCAAACTCAGTTTGTTCCAAATTCATGTCTGAACACTGAAAAGTTTGAGAAGTGAACATATTTTTCCCATAAGAAAAAGTGAAAAATTGAATAATTGGTGCTGAGGTGACAATTGCATTTATAAATTCCTTTTTCCAGGACTTTTATCAAATTTTGCAGTGATTCTTTAAATCTTTCATGACTCTAAGTTTTTCTTTTAGCCTTATTACTGGTTATCACTGCCTTGGTTTGGAGCCATCATTATAATTTTTTACACTAATAAAGCACATAAAAAAAGCACACTGGTTAATGTTTTAACACAAATGCAAGCACTATACTTGTTATGAATGAGCAGTGCTTAGACTAAAGCCTCATCTGTTGTGGTCCAAGGTGAGTCAACATGGCCCTCTCTTGGTCCATATAGGTTTTTTCAAGTCCAATTTTTGGTCTATTTGTCTCCCTGAGCAGATTTCCTTGAACTTTTCTGTTTGAGTAGCAGAAAGTGTGAGCTTGGAGGTATTCACCGACCTAAGTGTCACTGTAAAAAGATTATCTCAGAAGACTGTATATGGCGAGTGAAGGAAGAGGTCTGTGATTTGAGCTGGAGAACATACTTTCAACGACATTGAAAGGAAAAGCTAGCACATGGAATTAACAATGAAACTATTAGATTATTTACTTATGTATTTTTGATATATTTAGTACAGGGTCTATAAGGTCTCACTACACAGATCAGACTCATGATCCTCAAGTTTTCAGTCTCCCAAGTGCTGGGATTATAGGCATGTGCCACCATGCCCAGTCTTAATCCTGTCACAGTGTGCCCCAGGGGCAGGACCTGCAGGGCAAGCTGGGAATCAGAACTCATCCCTGTACTCTGCCTAAACAGGTGCTTTAATCTGGGGAACTATCTGACCAGCCCTAAGAGATTATTTATGGTGTCAAGAAATCAATCAGTGATTGAGAAAGAAAGGTATACTCAGGTTTCAGTGTTACCAAGAAAATTCAGAATTAAAAGATGTTAATTGGCTTTTTTAGTTACAATCATATTTAACAGAAATGTCAGAAAAGCCAAAATAATGATCCCATGAAAAATCAATTGTTTTTTTTCTTATTTGGAATTGAAATATTAACTTTGTGAATCTAGTTCTTAGCCTACACTTATAATCTTAGTGCACATTGTAATCACCTGGAGTCTTTATGATACTAATGATAAACTTCTCCCTGTAGACATTCTGATTTAATTGGTCTGGGGACGATTCAGATAGATGAATTTTTAAATGGTCCCTAGCTGATTTTGAGCAACAAAGTTAGAGAGCCATCAAAATATACTGTACATAGCTGAATACATTTCTGTGTGGATTAGTATTCAGATTTATTTACATAAAAACAAGTTTTCATCACAATAGTAATTTAGACTAATAATAGAGACCTTAATAGCCATTTCACAAGCTATTTATAAATATTAAATTAGCCCTGCCAGTTACCTGTGTGATAGCAACAAGTTAATTTCTCTGGGGTTTACTTATGTTATTATAAGGCTAGTAGTTTTCAGAGCTTAGTTTAATAATCTGTAGCTATCACCTGAACTTTTATTCAGCTACAAAGTTGCCAAAACTAGAAACTGACTGTCCTCAGATTTCTCCTCTAGGTTGGACATAAAACCTAGAGCATAGAACTGGCAAGAAGGGTCGTTTTCTTCCTAGGAAACAGATGTGTTTGTTTCTTTTTCTTCTAAATGAATTTTGGTGCTAACAGTAAATACAAATCTAGCTTTTCACACATCATACATATCTTCCAATTTAAAGATACTGGTTTAGCCTGGCCTAGCAGCCAGCCACAGTGTGTGTCAGTGGTAAAACACATTAAAACCACTTTTCAGAGGGCTATGTGGTGCAGTATGATAGTCAAGATATCATTTTTTATTTCTGCAATTGATTTTTCATTAATCTCTTATCAACATCTTATAATAACTTAAACTTTGTGAAAAATAGACAGTCAGTGTATATCATTCTCTTTGATAGGCTGTATGGAGAAGATGTAAAGCTAAGAAATACTTACGTAAAGTGGAAGCTGCCTGCAAGATTCAAGCCTGGTATAGGTGTTGGAGAGCCCGCAAACAGTACCTCACTGTATTGAAAGCTGTTAAAATTATTCAAGCTTGCTTCTGTGCCAAACTGGAGAGAACACGGTAATGTCACTTTGTGACAGAGTTTGAACATCAGAGTGTATGTGTGTCGTAGCCAGATCCTTATATAAAGTAATCCTGCTTGTTTATTTTTCATTTAAATATTTGCTATGCTTGATTTATATGCTTTGTTAATTTTTTTTCCATTAACAAAACAAAATACATCTCTTGAACTGTTGCTTTTTCCTGACATAGAGCAAAGCCATCATAACATAGTTTAATAAGAGTATTTTGCTAAATCAACTTGGTGAAGATGAGAATAAGGACACATGGGTAGAGGATGAATAAAATAATCTAGTTGAGTCTTGATTTTCATGTTAGGACTTAGTACATTTTCTTTGTTGACTTATCTCCTAGCTATTTTTTTCTTTTATATTTTTCTTTATATTCTTTATCCTTAAATATGTTTACCCAAATTACCAGTTTAGCTAAATTGTTATTCCTAGTTGATATCTTTTATATACATTTGTAAAGCTGTTTCCACAGCTTTTTCTTTTTTTAAATACAGTATAGGAGTTTTTCATTACAGCTAGAATTGATGAGTTGTTGTATCATTGATTGCTTTAAAGTCGTGTTGCAGAGCTCACCCGTTAGGTCCTAGATTAACTCCACAGAAGGAAGTAGTATTGAACCTCAGTGCCAAGAACTATGGTCATATTTTCTTGTGCAGAATGGTGAATTTTTCTAACTGATACTCAGCCTTATTTTCAGAGAAATGTGGTATTAAGACAAGCTAATACCTGCTTTTTTTAGAATTTCAAGAATAAAGAGCCTGTCTTTCAGGCGACCTTTTGCATTTAATGCTACCTGTTGTCTCCAAGCCTTCTTGACTGTTTCTGTTTGGAGATTCACTGAGACTTTATTCTTGACTTTTTTCTTTCTTTCTTTCTTTCTTTCTTTCTTTCTTTCTTTCTTTCTTTCTCTCTCTCTCTCTCTCTCTCTCTCTCTCTCTCTCTCTCTCTCTCTCTCTCTCTTTCCTTCCTTCCTTCCTTCCTTCCTTCCTTCCTTCCTTCCTTCCTTCTCTGAGACCTTATTCTTTACTATCCTTCCTTCCTTCCTTCCCTGGGGGTGGGGCTGGCACAGCATGTGGTGCTGGGGATCAAATTGTGGTTCCTGGAGTTGCCTAAGCTTTCCTAAGCAGGCGCTTTAGACCGCTGAGCCATCTCACTGGCCCGTTTACTATTATTTCTACCATCCTGTCACTTATTTAGTTTTTTGTTGAGTTTTGAATACTCATATTTTTTGATTTTGTTAAATTCCTCATCATGTTAGAATTTTAGATACAAATCCTTACTTAATGAAATATTGCCAGTTGCAAAACTTTTTTCCTTTGTGTCAATGTGTGTGTGCACTAGAACTTAAGTATGAGTTATATTTTTCTACCTTATCTTAATCTGTTATAGCTTCCCTGTGTTTGTATTCCCTTCAGCTTTTAAGAGGGGCAATAAGTGCTTACTGATTGGGTTAAAGTAATGAGAGATTGTTTTCTATTTCTATTGTTTAGATTTTTGAAGATGAGAGCATCAGCAATTTTTATTCAGAGAAAATGGAGAGCTATACTTTCAAGAAGAGCTCATGAGCACTTTTTAATAATAAAAGTAGGTTTATATAAAATTCAATTCATCTATATAGATTTATTTTAAGAAATAGAATACAAAAGGAATGTTTTTGAAACTCATCTTTCCATTTATGTTACACCAATCAGTTGTTGCAAGTTGAGAAGAAAACAAAGACCCAAAAAAATGAAAAGAAAATTTGAAGCACGTTATTAGCTGAGCTCAGTGGCTACACTCTCCTGTGGGTCAGGAGAATAAAGCAGCCTGCTGAGGTGAAACAGAGATTTTTAAAGGGAGAAACTACAGGGCTGTGGGGGAAAAGGAGAACTTTGCAAGATTTAGGAGTTGTCTTTGATCCTGTAATCAGGAAGGACATTTGGCACTAGGTGTGCCTGTAATTAGGGAGAACATCTGTGACCAGTGTTGGGGTTTATAGGGAGGGCAAGATTTTATAATATAAGAATCACAGAGTTTGTTACAGAGAGATGTAGCAGAGTCCGCTTACAACAGGGAGATTTCATCAAATAAAGGTAAGAACAGAGTTCAGACCAAACAAAGGCAAAAGGCAGAGTTTGTTTTGGGTCGGAGGGCTTTTGTCACCTAGGGTAGGGGTTAAGTCAGTTCTTGGTTTGAGCACTGGGACACCTGGGGTCACATCCTATCTCTAAAAGGCTTTTGAGTGTTGGGACACCTGGGGTCATATCCTGTCTCAAAAAGGCTTAGCACATTTTATGGTTTAGAGTTGGGCCCAGTGAGCCAGAGGACAAGCAGCTCCTAAAATGCTGGCATAGTATAAGATAGATTCATTCAAGTTAGCTTTATAACAATAGTGAATTAGAACTGCACTCACCTATAAAACTATCATTTGCTAGGATTTTTGTGTTATATCTGTATGTGTTTATAAAATTTTGTGTATTTATAAAATACTAATCAGACCCCTGAGTTTGAGTGACATCAGTGAAAATAAACAATCTGGAGAAAATCAAAATGAAAGTGGTGGATTTTATCCAACTTAAGTCAAATACTTAATAGCATAATCTTTTAAGTCTATTTAAATTTTTAATAGACAAATTTTAGAATAACTATAATACTTAATGATATTGTGTTAAATCCAAATTAATATACATATTCTACTGTTCATATTATTTTTTCCTGTGGCTCTGTTAGTATATAATCATTTTTTAAAGTGAGGAAACTGTTTCAAGAAGTGCAGTGGGGGCTGGAGCAATAGCTTGGCAGTCTAAGCACCTGCCTGGCAAACACAAGGACATAGGTTTGGTCCCTGGTACCACATACTATGCTGGCCCCATGCTGAGCCAGCCACTGAGGCTGGGCATGTTGACACATACCAGTGATCCCAGCACTGGGGAGGCTGAGACATGATGATCAGTATGAGTCCAAGCTGTATAGCAAGACCCTGCATCAATAAAGGATTAAAAAACAGTAAAGAAGTGAAGTGGCTTGGTCCAGATCACTCTGCTAGTTGGTAGGGATTTCTAAGCAAACCTTGCTTAAATAGCTATAATGATGTTAGTCTTTTTTCTTCTCACAATAAAAATTATCAAGAAGTCAGGGGAGAGATAATACCAGGGATTTATAGTTCTTGGTTTATCCATTTTGGTAGTAGGCCTATATGGATTTATGTATTTTCCTTTTTTTTTTTTTTTTTTTTTTTACAATAGTATTAAACATTTGCTCTTCACACTGAATTATACCTTCAGCCCTTCTTTAAAATTTTGATTGGGCTGGGAAGTAGAATAAGCAGTTGCCTGGCAAGTGCAAGGGCCTGAGTTCAATCCCTGGTTCCGCAAAAAAAAGAAGGAATAAAGTTTTGATTTTTTTTTTTTTTTTGACTAATTGATTCACGGATTTAAATTTTGTAAATTTTGTGGCAGGATCTTGCTTAGTAACTACATTTCCCAGACTGGACTCAAGTTTCTGATCCTTAGTCTTATTATTGTACTCTCAAAGTACACATTATAGTTGTACCATTTTATCTTACATGGAGAACTTCAAGAACCTCTAATACAGTGGTGGCAAACCTTTTGGAAGCTCTCAGTGATAGCAAACACCTGGCTACAGCACACAGCATGGGTTCTCCACCATTGCTCTCTCTGTCTATTAGTGTGTCTTGAAAAATTATACTTCTGGAGACATCAAGGCATGCATTTGGTCTGTGCACATTTTAGGGGCTGCAGGTGTCTCTTTGGCAGAGATATGTTTTCTTAATCACACAGCAACATAACAGGCTGGATGAATAGGAAGTGGATAAAATATTTTAAATTTTAAAAGTCCGTGTTTACTTAGCCAATACTGGTATTTGGCTAACTAGTAAGAAAAAAGTAGTTTGTGTTTTTAAGTAGAGTATCACATTCATATGAAATGGAAGGTTTTTTTTTGGTTTTTTTTTTTTTGTCTTTTTGAGACAGGGTCTCGCTATGCAGTTCAGGCTGGCCTTGAGCTCACTTTGGTAGCTCAGGCCGGTCTTGAACTCACACTGATCCTCCTGCCTCAGCCTCCTGAGTGCTGGGATTATAGGCATGCGCCACCATGCCCGGCCCGAAATGAAAGTATTTTGATATTAAGTGATGTTAAGAAATTTTGGATTTTGGAGAATAATTTTGGAAAAAATGCAACCATTCATTTGTGTTACATTAGCTTTCATTGTGTCGTCCTACTATTGTGCACAAATGATCACTACCAAGGATGCAGAATAGAATTTCCCTTGTGTAATAAGGCCTAGCAAAAGAACTGAAACCAGGACTGGTGAGATAGCTCAGTGGTCTAAAGCATCTGCTCAGGCAAGCTCAGGCAACTGCAGAGACCACAGTTTGATTCCCGGCACCACATGCTGTGCCAGCCCCACCCCCAGGGCAGAAAAGAACTGAAAGAAATAGGAAACAAAGACTCCACATGTGGAGTTCACATTCTTTTAAGTAGCCTTTTGCTTCCTTCAAACAGTTCTTTGAGGTATAGCTGCTTTCTTATTTCCACATCTTCAGGGTGCCAAAATTTCGTTTAGGAAACTCATCATATTTGGTCTTCCAATATGTGAAGTGCTAGAACAAAGAAGATAATATAAATTTGAAATGAAAGAAGAATAATGTTTTATATTTATTACATATAAATTGGAAAGCAAAATCACAAAGATCGCTGCCAAATACATAGCTAGGATAATCTTATACTGGAATTGTGCTGCACTATCAAATACAGAAGAAATTAATTTGTATGAATTCTGTCTGATGTGATACCAATCTCTAACAGTTCATCCTGGAAAACTGTTGACTTGAGTTTAATCTCTGCATTCTTGTTTTGTAATAAGTGCATTACAAAGCTTAAACTAGCAGATAGTGGCTAGTCTAGTTAAATTAAATGCTGTATTTTAGTGATGAGTCCAAAGTATAATTTTGTTTCCATATCCTAAGCTACAGTTTGTGGTATTAGAAATGTTGCTTAATAATAGATTATGGTCACACTGAATTAAAATGGGAATAACTAAGTTTATTTTGTTAATTTATAGGACTTCGTATCACAGTTATTAAAAGTAAACATTGCCTTAAAAATGAGATACATGATTAATATGGTACTCTTTTTTCCTTTAGATTTTAGAGCAGAGAGCCCAAATTCGAGTTCTTCACTTTACTGCAGCTGCATATTATCACCTATCTGCTCTTAAAATTCAACGAGCATATAGGCTTCACCTGGCTCTGAAGAATGCTAGGAAGCACATTCATTCCGTCATCTGTGTTCAGGTTAGCTTCTCTGCAGTAAATCATTAAGATATCAATTTTCTGTTAAATTTTTTTTGGTGTATAACGAACACTTTCTGGATACTTTATGTTAAGGTCATATATATTTAGACTTTCAGCTTATAGCTTCTAGGGTGTTTTGAGTGTCAGAAATAGGTTATTTTGTCACACAAATAAATGTGACTTAATCTCATTTACACTTTTACTAGTTAAGTCTAAGGGTACCCGTTTCTCAATGACCTTGCCACTGTAGGGCATCCTAAAGGATTTTGATTCTTGCCATTCTGACAAATTTTTATTTTATTTGTTTTCTAGAAATTCTAATTTTCATATTTGCTATTCGGACACTTACCTGTATATTTTATACTTTTTAAATTTTTTAATATACCTAGCCCATTTTTCTTCTGAATACTTTTAAATCATAATTTGTAGGAATTATATTCTAGAGAAGAATCCTATTAAATACATTAATATAAAATACTAAAAAATGTCAACAATATTGAGGAAAAAATATGGAATGATACACAATTTAACAAAACATATAGATATAGAGATATATTAAAATAAGGGCCACATTACATAGAGTTCAGTACACACTCCACACATGCACACACATCCAGTAGGCTGAGAGTTTGCACCTTCCAGGAGCAGGACAGAGTAAAGCAGGAAAAGATGCCGCTCAGTAGAGTTAAAATATGTTTTGATATTTTGTTCTTTTTCTTTCATTTTTATATGTAAATGTATATTTTGAAAAAACCTGAAGTAAAAAAGAAAACTAAATGCTCTTTTATGCAGAGATGGTTTCGAGCAAGATTACAACAAAAGAAATTTATTGAGCAATATCTTAATACCATAGAAACTAATCGTGTAATGCAAGAACATCTGAACCAGCAAAATAGGGCTGCTATAGTAATACAGAAAGCAGTACGACACTTTCTTCTTTGCAGAAGACAAGAAAAATTAAATAGTAGAATCACTAAAATTCAGGTAAGTGAAAATTCTGCGGTTTTAGTTTAAGATTAGAACTTCAATTGAACTTTTAGTTGGAACATATTTGATCATGTGGTATAAGCATACTGAAAATATTTATGTTACCGAAATAGATGCAAATATAAGTTCAAAATATTAGTGTCTATAATCTTCTATTACTCTATGAAGGCATTATGGAGAGGCTACATTTGGAGAAAGAAAAACGATAGTAAAAAAATCAAAGCTATACGGCTAAGTCTTCATCTTGCTAATAAGGAGATGCGAGAAGAAAACAAGCTGTACAAGAGAACTGCATTAGCACTTCACGACCTTCTGACATACAAGCACCTTTCTGCCATCCTGGAGGCTCTAAAGCATCTAGGTTAGTTTGTTCTATTTTTGTTAAGATTAGGAATGCATCTTTACCTTCAGTTTTTAAAGAATATTACAATATTAAGTGATAGCTGCATTCTGTTGCTGTGAATTTAATTAGTGTTTTACCCTCCTTTAGAGGTAGTCACCAGATTGTCTCCACTTTGTTGCGAGAACATGGCAGAGAGTGGAGCAATTTCTAAAATATTCGTTTTGATCCGAAGTTGTAATCGTAGTATTCCTTGTATGGAAGTCATCAGATACGCTGTACAAGTTTTGCTTAACGTTGCTAAGGTAATTGTTGCTAAGGTAATTGTATTATTTTAATAATGAAAGCTTTATTGTTCAAGAAATATGATCCTGCAAATTAAATTTGTGCTGGCTCATCACTATAGTTTAGACTTATAATTTAAAAGTCATCTGTGTAGGAGTCTTAATGGGGGAAAAATTTAATATATTAAAATGGATATGGGGCAAAATGCTAAATTTTGTAAGGTTTCATTTCTGCAGCATTTATGTTGCAGCAATCACTGACATTTAATAAGTGCTTATTACATGCTTGTGTTTTTCATGCATTATTTAATTTAATCTTGATAATTATCTCAAGTAGTTCATATTACTCCTTTAGTATAGAGGGGATAATAATAATCATAAAAGTTGTGGAGCTAGGGAGATAGCTCAGTGGCATAAGCGCACGCACTGGCAAGCATAGGGTCCCTAGTTTGATCCCAGGTACCAGAAAAGAAAACAAAATAAATAAAAAGAAGTTGCACGCAATCAAAAATATTAAGATGAAAGAGTTACCTTCCTTACCTATGTGTTAAACCACTACATACATGTTGTACCTAATATTTTCATATGGAGAAATACTGGCTAAGAACAGAATCTGATGCCAAGCTATCTGGGGTTGAATTCTAGCTTTGCAGGTCGTTACTTTCATCACCTTAAAATTAGAAAACTTAGGGTCCCATCTCAAATTTTTTTGTGAAATTAGGTGCATATATATATATATATATATATATATATATATATATATATATATATATAGATTGATGCTTAGACACAATTATAAAAATGTTAGCTATTCTGTTATTTTTAATTCAGTTTCAGTATTTGTTACTATGTAATATGATTTAATATAATCTAATACTCCAATTAGATAAATGACGCATTAAAATATATATATCCTAATCAGTGTCAAAATTGTTTTATTTTAAAGCAAGCTCATCTTATTCTCAAGAAGCATATAATAGAATAATGAGATCATTGTCTTACCCTATGGTTATCATGTGCAGGGTTTTTTTTCTGAGAGAGTTTTTCAAAAATGATCTTTACAAGTTTGCTTTTTTTGTAGAGATTTTTAGATCTCTCTCTCTCTCTCTCTCTCTCTCTCTCTCTCTCTCTCTCTCTTTCTCTCTCTCTGTCTCTCTCTTGGTATTGGGGATTGAATTTAGGACTCTGCTTTTGCCAGGCAAGTGCTTATTCTACTGAGCTATTTCCCTGGCCCTAGATTTGATTCATTTTTATTTAGAACTTTAAAAGTAGGTAAAGTAGAAAGATTATGTTGCAAATATGCATATAAAATAGATTTAAAATTAACAGTAGCAACAAGGAATTTCCAAAGCCTTGCTGAAAATGCTCCAAATATTTGGCTTTAAGCTTTAGTTCTTGTGCTGTTTCTAAAGGTTTTAAACGTTTATTTTAGGTGTTTACTTTAACTTAATTTTGTTCTGTTCTCTCCAAGTATGAGAAAACTAGTTCTGCAGTTTGTGATGTAGAAAATTGTGTGGACACACTGCTGGAGCTGTTACAGATATACAGAGAAAAGCCTGGGGACAAAGTTGCAGACAAGGGGGGGAGCATTTTCACAAGGACCTGCTGTTTGTTGGCTGTTTTGTTGAAGACAACCACTCCAGCCTCTGTGAGTGTTAATTGTTTTTCTTTGTTTGAGATTTGAGATTCTGTGACTTATGTTTTTCTTTAAAGTAATCATCACACTAAAATAAGGTTTTGTTTCTATTTCAAGCTCCTCTGGCACTGATAAAATCAGCTCAAGAGATACACAGATAGGGGCTGGCCAGCTAGCTCAGCAGACTAAAGGGCCTGTAGAGCACAGGGGCCAGGGTTCAATCTTTGGCCTGTGGTGCTGGCCCCACTCCTGGGGCCCACTGAGAGGGCAATTCAGACTAGACGTGGTGGCATGCCCCTATAATCCCAGTGCTCAGATGGCTCAAAACAGGAGAATCACTATGAGTCCAATCTATCTAATGAGAACCTGTAGACCCTGCAGACCCTGTTCCAAATACATTAAAAAAAAGAAGAGATATACAGATACATGTATACAAATTTGTACTATGTAGTAGTATACAGGCACATATATGTAAAATGTGTGCATTTGTTTCTTTCTGATATTAAAGGAACTTCATTTTGAAAATTGAATTTATTTGCAGCCATTTATTTACAGTAGCCATTCCCATTTCTAATTCCCAATTCAAATTATCCTGGCAAAGTAAGAAATAAGATACATGTTTCTCTGTCATGTTATAACTATAAATATATTTCAAGTATTTCATGGTGAGACTGGTCAGTTATTTCTCTATATGTGACAGTCAACATGGTGTAACCATATTTGATAGCAGTGAGAAACCGCTAGCAATTTTAAGGAAGGCATTGCCAACTTAAGTTAACATCTTTCTGGCTGCTCATTGAAAAACGAATTTGGAAGAGCATGTGTGACTGTAGGGGGAACTATTAAAGATGTAAGCAGGTAAACGTAGTGGACTAGGCAAGAGCTTCTGCTTCACTGAAGTTATGTCAATGAGAAGTAAGTTGGTAACTCTGGAAACTTTGAAGGGGTAAAATTCATAAGATTTACAATACGGATACTGGTTAGGTAGGTATATTTTGAGTATATAATATTTCCTTTCTGTATTAGTATGGAGTTAACCATACAACTTTTGTAATTATCTTGCAAAGTAATTCATAATGTAAATGAATCTGCTTACTAAATTTAAAGAGTTTTCCCATTCAAGGAGAGACAGAAATATAATTCTTGCCATTTTTTAATAATTATACATTTTGTTTTCAGGATGCACAAAGTAGGTCCAAAGTTGTGGAGCGTATTTCTAGTCTATATAAACTTACAGCACGTAAGCATAAAGTCAGTACTGAGAAAATATTTTATAAAAAGAAGAAGAATCCTATAGGAACTCCCTGTGTTTCAGAAAGACCTGCAAGGACCAGATTAGTTTCAAGGTAAGCAGTTGCACACTCCATAATTTTGTGTCGCCACTGATTCATTTTGTGTTTATCAGTACTAACCATTGACCATAAGATAATTGTTTTTGACAGTGGAGAAACATTTTAATAGAATATTCAGTAAAATGTAAAGGAGGCAACCTCAGAAAATAATACTTTGTTTTGGTTATTAGTATTTTAATTAGTGATTTGGGTATTTTTTTCAATAAACTTCTTGTGTTAAACAGAGCAAATGCTTGTTATAATTTTAAAACAGCATTTTTATTTTCCCAAGAACAAACTAGACCTTTAACTGTTAAGAGTCTCATTCTGGAGACCAAAGCTAAAAATTCAAGTGTTAATTAACAGGACCATGCTGTTAGTGGAGGTTCTGGGATCCTGCCTGATACCTCCAGCTTCATTGTCTCTTAAGTGCTCACTGCCTAATACTATGTATGTCTTTATATGCCTTTGTGTTCCCTCCTCTGTGTCTGTCATAGGGACACAGGTCATGAAATTTTTGGCTGCACAGACAATCCAGGCTCTTATCTCACTTTTAAGTATATTCATAAAATTTTCTGTTTCAAAATAACGTGATATGCACAAGTGGATATTTTGGGGCTACCATTTAGCATACTAAGATGTATGGAGATAATTTAGGTTTAACTACTGTAAGGCATATTTAGGGTTTCTTTTTAACTGCATATTTGCTTACCTGATTAACCAGACAGACTTCTCTGTCACTGTCAGAGAGCAGAGGTGGTATACAGCTGCATTTGGCATATAAGGTTCCAAATTTGAGCTTATCATTCAGCATAGACTTATGTCTAGACATAGACAATGACAATAAACAAGGAAATTCGTGAAGATAGAAATAAAGATTGTGACAGCTTCCAAGATAGATTATAACATAGTTTCCACTGGAGGTGGATGCCTAGAAAATCATCTCTGGTATGTAGCATTTAAGCCAGTGCTAAGGGATGGGAAATTTAAATAATGGCTGAAAACAAGATAAGATTGAGTGGAAGGAAGTATTGAATCATGAGTTTTATTTCAGATAAGGCTGAGAAACCTGTGGTATAAATCCGAGGAAAATATAAATAAGTTATAAGTTCAGCAGAGGTGCGGCTTAGAGGATAGGGACGAAAGGATTCAAACAGTTACCTTGGAGAGAAATGGATTGTTATTAGGCAACTTCAGATGTCAATTTTTAGGTCTGCAATAGACATGAAAGAAAATCTCAGCTTGTTTCTATTTTTCTTGAAAACTATTTATCTGTACAGTAATCAAGAAAGCTATTTTTATCCATTTTGCAGCTCAGATATAAACAGTTAATGGCATTTGCAAATGGAATATACTGGCTGACCTAAGCCAGTTAGGGAGACAGGTGAGAGTGGATGAAGGGTATGTGTTGAGGTCAAATTAGTGAGGGAGCAGAGCTTGGTCAAAGACTGGATTAAGTCTCCGATTGAGACTTTGGTGGTGATACATTTTCTAAAGAGGACAAAGTCTACTGTATGATCATATGAGAAAGGATCAGCTATGGAAGAACAGAAGAAAATGCCAAAAACTAACCAGTCTCCTGGCTTTTTGGCTATGTGAGTGTTGGTGTTACTGAGAACAGTGACAGGCACTGAGAAGACCCAAAGCCAATTTCACCAGAGTAAGACCTCAGGAGTTTCATTAAGGACCAAAGGTGGTGCTAGAAGTAGGTGACCTTCAAAGAAGCCATAGTGTGGAGCTTCACGTAGGTAGTGATATGCCCTTCTCCTGCCTCTTTGACAGGGTTGTAAGAGAAAGGTGTTTTAGCAGTAGCCACGTTGTGTTCAGAACATTGAGTTGCCTTCTAAAAACATATAGATATAGATACAGATATAGATATTAATGCCATTTTTTTTTTTTAAACAGACTTAAACCTGACTGGGTTTTGAGAAGAGATAATATAGAAGTCACCAATCCCCTGCAAGCTATTCAAATGATGATGGACACAGTTGGCATTCCTTATTAGTAAATGTAAACATCGTCAGTGTGTTAGTATGAAGAAATGCTAAAGCTCATCATGAATATGTTGCTTTCTGTATATAGTTTTTAAAGGTTGGCTTTGTACTGAAAATAAAAATATGTATACTACAAGTAACTAAACCATTTATGTAATTTCTTTAGGTTAAAGAATGTATAAAAGTCATCTGGAGGGTGTTTTTTGCTTTTGGTCAATAAAGTATATTAAGAGTTCTTAGTAATGCTGTTTTCCAATCATTGTTTTTATTGCCTCCCATTGGTTTTTACTCTTTCTTTAACTGAATTTTAGTATAAATCAGTGGTCTATTTACTTTAGTGAGCTATACTGCTAGAATTTAATTGATGACTATAAAAATGTTATTGGCACTATTTTCCTTTAGCTGTAATTGCATAAGAAATATTTGGATGAATTTAAACGCTCAAGAAAATGATTTCTAGGGCCGGTCAAATAGCTCAGCGGATTAAAGAGCCTGCAAGCCAGTTTAGGGGCTGGGGGTTCAATTCCTGGACCTGCCATGCCAACCCAAACCCTTCTGGTCAATGTAAACATTGTCAGTGTGTTAGTAAGAAGAAATACTAAAGAACTTCCTGTCCCAGCCCAGCCCAAACCCCACCGCTGGGAGCTGAGCCTGCGCACCCGCTGCGGGTAAGCCCCTGCGCCCCTCTGCCCAGCCTCTGCGTTCCCGAGACTAACTTCCTGTCCCAGCCCAGCCCAAACCCCACCGCTGGGATCTGAGCCCGCCGCTGGGTCAGGATCCTTGGCCTGCCTTCCCTTTCCCCC
>PVJA010005674.1:6136-38669 GCA_004027025.1 Myocastor coypus
GGGGGGGGGGAAACAATAAAAATTAAAAATAAATAAAAATAAAAAATAAAGAAAGGGGAAAAAAGTAATGTTTATTGAAAGTGTTAATGGTTAATTGTTTGATCAACTTTATATACCTATATCTATCAATCTAAACTGATCTGATGATGAAAATATGTAATATAACCATTGTTAAATTTAAATAACTATTAAATCATGAAAAAAATGTCCCTTTAAAACTGTTCATATATCGGAAGCTCACAGGTTAAACTTATATTCACAACCTAGCAACCACAACTCACATGTTAGTGAAAGCATATTTATTAGTCTTCTGCATGCACATAAGAGAAAGGCTGACAAGCATTTTACTGTAAGTATATGCAAAGCACAAATTTAAATCATCCTCCTGATAGCGGCTTTCCTCGATGAAAGACAAACAGTTGTGCTGGCTGGTGATTTAACAAGGTTGTTCTCCGGTTAACTCCTGGCAGGTTGGAAAAACTTAGGGGGAGTCTTTAACTTTCTAGCAGAGGAGAGAAGTATGATAGATGAGTGGAAAGTTTTCTGCTGGTTACCCAGGCAGGCTGTCAAGATTGGCTCTCACTGAGCAACCTCTGGGGATCCTCCAGAGTGGCCCTGGCCATGACCCTTCTCTGGTCCATGCCACCAGAGATGTCTCCAGAAAGGAATCCAGCTGCCTATCTCATGAGCATTCTAGTGGCCACTGGCTTCAGCAAGGAGTCACCAGAGGCACTGGGGCTGTGAGTCCTCTGCTTTAAGAGAGGCTGCTGCTCTAAGAGCATTTAACCAACTAACAGAAGAGCCACTGTTTGTTAAGGTTCTATAAGGGCTAGCTAAAAACCTAGCTAAATAAAGACTACATTTCATAAAAAGACCATTTTACAGAATTGTACATCAGAGTCCACTGGGGGTGCTCTGACATTACTCTTCCGAGTGCTGTTGTCAGGGAACATGAGTAAATGCAGCACTAGTCCAAATGGAACATATCCAAAGCACACAGAAAAGGTGCCATTAAAGAAGTGTGATAACTTTCCCATGTTTTAAAATTTATCATCATTTTAACAAAACAGTGTTATGAGACAAAGCACAAGTAATTACAAGCAATGGACAAACATATAGGATAAAAGTGTAAAGTATAAAAAACCTTTGATTACCTAAGTCACAATCCAGAATCTATGAAACCAAAAGCACGCTCTCACTACTGCCCAGGCATCTCAGTGGAAGGGCTCCCGGCCAGTGGTGCTACGTGTACTAGATGTGCTCTAGATGTGCTCAAGTTCATCACACTAGGTGTCCAATGGACAAGTTCATGTTCTCTAGTAACAGCAGAGGCTAAGAATAGAATGTATTAATGGGGGCAAGAAAGCTTCTGCCTGCGACGGAAGGGTCCCGAGTGGAGTACCAAGGATCTTGCTTTTCAAGGCAACTTTACAGAGCTAAACCGTGAGATGAGGTGGGTCTAAGGTGGCAAAAATTATAATCAACTGATAAGATTACAAGTATAGTCACTTAAGTACCATGGATCTGATGGGAAATCACAAGTGGGACGGAACTATGGTGAACCAGTAAGATTATGAGTATAATCGCTTAAGTGATATTAATTAAATGAGAAATCCCAAGGTGGGCACGAGACGGGACACAACTATGGTTAACAATAAGATGATGAGTATACAGACTGGGTGTGGTGGCCTGCTCTGTAACAGCACTTGGGAGGCTGAAAACAGGAGGATCACTACAAGTGTGATCTGTATAGTGAGGCCCTATAGACCCTATACTAAATACATAAAAATAAATAATAAAAAAGATAATGAGTATATGGGCTGGGGAGATAGCTCAGCAGCATAAGCACCTGCTCAGCAAGCACACAGGCCTGAGTTCAATCCCTGGTACCAAAAACAAAAATTTAAAAAAATAAAAACATTTTGAGTATAATCACTAGGTAACACTGATTAAATGGGGGTATACAGGAAAGCAAGTCATGTACCGAACAGGGCCTTTCCCAGGAGGACGTGGGTCCTGTCTCTTCCTGGCCCCCATACCTAATCAGGATATCAGTCACGGCTGTGCATCCCTAGGGGAGTATGTGGGTGCAGCCATTCCATCCTCGTCCTGAGGTCTAGCCCTCAGTGAATGCGTCTCCCCACAACCACAGTGGATTCTCACTTTTTTTTTTTTTTTTTTTTTTTTGTACCAGGGATGAAACTCAGGACCTTGCACTTGCCAGGCAGGCACATATGCCCCTAAGCTGTCTCGCTGGCCTTGACACTGCCTTGAGGGCCTTTCCCTGTCTGACTGCCAAGAATATTTCTACCTAACTTAGCTGTCTATAGTGAAAACAGCGTTTAACCAACCACGATCGTGCACATTAGTAATCCCACGAAGTATTATTTTAATTTAGAAATGAAGAAATAAATCCTTGGGTTAAATCATTCACCTGATGTGGCGGTGGAGTCAGCCTTGTCCTTCCACATCAGTTCACGAAACCATGCCATCTCTTCAAATGGGAGTCAGCCTGGGTGTGGTACAGCCAGCTTGTGAAGACCTAAGTTCAGTACCCAACGCTGAATCATTCCTGGGAAAAGGGGAGGAGAGCAGGGAACACAAAAGAGATCACAGAAAACAGTAATAGCAGCAGAAGGCGAAGAGCAGATTAAGCCAGAGGCCACGTCGGGTCTGGAGCTTCGCTCACAGAGAGCATCACACACTAGCTCACACACACCTGCAGGAGCCTGCGCTGGCCCGGCTCAGAACTGCTAAGTTTGAGGAGCCACGGGCTGAGCTGAGCAGCAGACAGCATGCAGCTCACAAAGCTGGCTTCTTACCCCAAGTGGCATATGTTAGGACAGACTAGGGCGTCTACTGTCTGTGAACATTTTTTTTTTAAAGAATTTTTTATTTTATTTTATTTTATTTCTTGTTTCACAACCTTTGTTTGTTTATTCACTCATTTTTATGGCTGGCTCAGCCCGCCCAGAGGGCAGGGCTGGTACAGCATGTGGAGCCCAGGATCGAACCGCAGTCCCTGAAGCCGCCCAAGCTTTCCCAAGCAGGGCTTTAGACCACTGAGCCACCCCGCCGGGCCCTGTTTGTGAACATTTTGAATCGCAACTAAATGTCTTCCTCAGCATTGCTTTTAAAAACTGTTGAGCAGATTTCAGCGCATGGACGGTTCAGAACTTAATGCTTTCCTCTGTACATGTAAGTCATTCTTCATGTTTTAGCTGTTCTGTGTATTGTTATCTATGTAACTGCCAACATTTCAGATTTAATTCCTCAAAGAAACCACTTAGGTTAAGGAACTACTCCTTTTTAAACAATTTTATTATAAATGTAAATTTTGTTTATTGTAGGAAATATAGTAAAAATGTAAAGAAGGCAAAAATTTGCCTGCCTGTGCAGATAAAAATCTTGGTTACTATTTAGGGGTCTTTTCCAGGCCTGTGGCTGTGATTTCCACCCAGCCTAACCCTCCCAAGTACTGGCCAGTGAGGATGTCCTGGGCAGAGTCCCCAGGGCACATGGGTGTCACAAGGGGACCAAGATGAGTAAGTCACCCAGAGCCAGAGCCCTGAAGCACACAGCAAGGATGTTTTTGCATATTTTTCTCCTACACTCTTGACCTGACCTATGAGGGCATCATCCTCATTGTCCCCTTTTGTGTTGAGGAAGCTGAGGGTGAGGTAACTGTCCCAAGGTCACAGGGCTGATGAGTTACAGAGCTAGTGCGCATACTCCCAAGGCAGCCCGCCCTCTATACTGACACTACCTTAAGGCACCTGCTATCTCACCTTCCCTCTGGGCCTCGCCCATTCCCAGCAGCCTCCACCCCTTTACCTGACAGCCTCCCCTCCCTGTCTCCCATTCTCCCAAATGTGCCTCTTTCCCAGAAAACACTTCTCTTGTTTGGCAGTGCCTTATCAAGGAAGCTTCCCAGTAACACCCACAGATACATGCATCTGGGCAGTCCTTGTCCAGGTACGGAAGGTCACTTACCTAAGCTGTCTGCAGCAGGCCACTGCACAAGACTGTGGACAGTCGGGTGTTTTAGAAAGCCCCTCCCACAATGGTACTTTCAGACTCCATGCCCCAACACTGCATTCTGAAAAACAGCCAAGTGCAGAGTTAGGAAGATCCTGTCGTCTACCCCCGGTGTGTGCTGCTGGTACACTGCTCTCTGTGTCATGCGCCTCCTTAGGCACATCAGCACACCTACAATTTTGTAGTTCTGTTTCACCCGGCATGTCTCTACATCTCAGCTCTGTTTGGTGCATTAGTAACTCAGCTCCTTTTTATTGCTGAGTGCGATTACATAGTATACTACTTCACCACACTCCTCCTGGTGGACGCCTGTCTCTCCTTTGCAGCTATGGATAAAGCTGCTCTCAGTGCCTGTCTTACTTTTCTCTCATTGCTAAAACAAAACACTGGACACCCAAAATTAAGGAAAGGTTTGTTTAGCTCACAGTTAGTGGAGGTTTCAGTCCATACTCGGCTGGCTCCAAGGTGAGGGTGGTACGTGGCATAGGGCAGCTCTTCATCGCAGTGGAACACAGCAAAGAGCAAGGGGTGGAGCAGTGGCCGTGGCAGCTAGCAAGCCTCTCTCCTCTCCTCACATCTGTATACAGATTGTCTTCCCCTAGTGCAGTGGTTCTCAACCTGTGGGTCCCGACCCCGGTGGGGGTCGAACGACCAAAACACAGGGGTCACCTAAAGCCATCGGAAAATGTTACTTATTTGGAATTGTTGTTATATTTAAACCCATGCTATGCCATGGTGAACATGGTGAAATGTTATTTATTGGAATTAGTAATGAGTATTTATCAACATATAATTAAACATTGTTTTTGTGATTAATCACTATGTTTAAATTATGTTTGATTTGTAGCAATGAGAATACATAATGCATATCAGGTATTTACATTCCAAATCATAACTGTAGCAAAATTACAGTTTTGAAGTAGCCACCGAAATTATTTTTTGGTTTGGAGTCACTGCGACACGAGGAACTGTATTGCGGGGTCACGGCATTAGAAAGGTTGAGAACCAATGCCCTAGTGGGTGTAGTAGTCACACCCATAATACCACCACTGGATCAAGAATTAATCACAAATTGTGGAAGCCACCCTCAGACTACATGAGGCTTTGGAGGGACAACTAGACACGAACCATAACAATGTCACAAAGTCTTTTTGAATATACATTTTCACTTCTTTCGAAAGTAGAATTGCTGGATCATACTATATAGGAGTGCATGTAATTTTATAAGAACCCAGCAGACCTTTCGCCAAAACGGTGGTGTTCTGAGATCTGTCACTATATACTACAGAGGGCCATGCCACAGAGTCTTCATTCCACTGCTGGCCTCTTACCTGCCCTCACCTCAGCTCTACCCCTAGAGCTTTAAACTCCCATGTCTGGAGGGGGAGAGGGAGAGTGGCTTGCGGGGCTCCCACGTAGGCTGCTGCGCCTTGTCCAGCGAGCTGTTTTCTGTCCCTGAAACTCTTTCTTTCTTCTGAGTTAGCCATGCATTTAAATAGATGTTTGAATTATGTTCTCCAAGATACACAGGGCTTCTTAAGTTTTTCATATGACCAGAAATAAGTCTTTGGGAATAAAAATGATGATCTTCTGAGATTCTTAGAAAGCAGCTCATCTTAGTGATGATGTCATCTGTTCGTAGGACAAAAGCACACCAAGCATGTGGCTTTTTGGATCAGGATTTCTTTGCCCTAAGGTATCCTCTGTCTTCTTACAGGGCACGGCAACGAAGAAGCATAAACAGACAAAAAGAAAGTGGTGTGTTTCGGGGAATTCTGAGTATTCAGAAAACAAGCAAACATGTCTCTGGATGACATTAGGATGAATTCCAGTGACCTCCTGTGGGAAGAAGATCTAGCCAGTGGAGGCTTCGGAGCTGTGTCTTTGTGTTACCACAGGACACATGAACATGTGATGCTGAAAAAGGTGTACACAGGGCCCAAGCGCATGGAGTGAGTTGGGGCAGAGGCGGGGCCCACACTCCCCCTGGCCTCAAAAAGTGGTTATCTCAGTGTGTTCAGGATGAGGCAGACACTGGGGAAATCAGTACACGGACTCTGAGCCAAGAGCATCCTTATGACGTATAGCCCTTACGACTGCCACAGTCTCTGACAAGGGCTCTGAGACCAGTTAGTGAAAAACTGGTGAATCGTGGCAGGGAGACATGGAGAGGGAAAAGGTGGTGCAGGAGGCAATGTGAAGGAAGTGGGAGGAATCAGCAAAGCCAGGTTTGCTCACTTCACATTTTTGGCAACCACCAGACCTCAAAATGAAGAAAAAAAAAAAAAAAAAAAGGCAGAGTCAGCCCTGTGGGAGCAGTGCCAAGGGGTCGTGCTCCCTCTCCCTCCTGTCACGTACTGACTAGCACAGTGTTCTCTTGGGGTCGTGCTGCTGTTGCCCCTGGGCTTGGCATTCATTTTTTATAGTCTTGAGTTCCTGTTGCTGGGACTGGGGGCCGGGACGTGAAGGTGCTTGGTGCCCAGGGAGATGCGGGGGGCTGGTGGGTCACCTCAGTGTGCTGCCTTTCTGCCCACAGGTACACCGAGGCCCTCCTGGAGGAGGGGAAGGAGATGCACCAGCTGAGGCACCGCCACGTGGTGAAGCTGCTGGGCATCATTATGGAGGAGGGAAACTATGCCCTGGTGATGGAGTTCGTGCAGAAGGGCAGCCTCATGCAGGTGCTCAAGGCCCAGGTAGCGGACGCTGAGACTGGCGTGCTCACTGGGAGAAAGTAATCCCCTTGTGAGCTACTCCGTAGTCGGCTGGAGCTCCTGAGGCAGTCCTTCTTAGGGGTGTGTGTGTGTACGCACACACGTACACTAATGAGGATGAGACCTAGGGGTGCTCTACCTCTGAGCTGGAGCTCTACCCCTTTAGCCCTTATTTCTTAAAATCTTGCGACTATCTGCTAAGTTGCCCAGGCTGGCGTTACACTTGTGATCCTTCTGCCTCAGCCGCCCGCGCAGCTGGGCTTCAGGCCTCTCCCACCACTGCTGTCTCTTAGATCCTCCCTGCCTTCTGTGCCCTTGCCCGTGTGCCTAGTGCTGTGGCTGACTTTTTACCACCCCTGCCAGCCTCTATCTCCACACTTTACGGCAGGGCCAATCTTCAGAAGAACCTGTCCTCACATGGCGTTTATGTGTGACCAGTGATAAGTTAATGAAGACACCGTGTACACTACCATGACTGTAACAGTGATTCATAAATGCTTATGCACCATACATAATGTAAAAGAAGATGTAATATTCATGACATTCAGAGCACTATTGTGCTTTAATACCGGGATAAAGAGAACTGTCACCCACCACAGCCTGGGACAGAAGGGTAAGGCTTTCAATCGGATAGACGAGGGGAAGTAAGTGTTCTCTACAGAGAGAGTGCTGGGTACAGAGGAGTGAGACGACGGCCCAACTACAGAACTGTACATCACTGGGTCTGGCTGGAGGACACAGTGAGCAGAGTGACACAGCACAGCTGTTTGTGGGGCATTTTCCCTTCGCCCACCTTCCCCGCCCCTTCCTTAAAAGCCAGGTCAGCAGATCTCTTTCACAAATACAGACACCTGACGGGGAGAGCAGCTGGTCACTTAGGCCTGTTGTACTGTAACTGGCCAGCCCACTCTCCTCAAGCCAGCTAAGATCAGCAGCAGGAAAGAAGACATCGTAGCTGAGGAGTCAGTCTTTTGGGACAGGGGGTATTCAGCAGGACTGGGCAGTGTAAGGTGCATAGGCTGGGGCTCAGGAAGACCCGAGGCAGGCAGCAACAATCAGGACTTTTTCCTGAGGCTAGAGTACATCAAGGAAGAAGGGAACAGATCACCTCTGCTGTTCATGTGGTGCTGGCCCAGTTAAATATGATTTGAGGGGCACACTCAGGAATCTGATTCCATAGTTACAAATGTTTCTTCTGTTAACCATCAGCCAATGTTCAGACACTTTTAAGGAAATAACTTATTTATAAATTGGTTTTTCATTGTTAGGCAAAACTAAAATGTAATCACTAAAATGAAAAGTGAAACTGTTTGCACCAACATCGATGATACAATCAGAATCTAACCTCAAAGTGACCTGAGACTGTATGGTGACCTAGAAGACTTGACACTGGCTCACTGAATAGAAACCAGTTCACTTTACCATAATTTTTGTGGCATAGATTTGTATGTGATTGTATCAGTGTGAGTGTATTTCCTGTGTTCCTTTTTTTTTTTTTTTTTTGCTTTTTGAGACAGGGTTTCACTATGCAGTTCAGGCTGGCCTTAAGCTCACTTTTGTAGCCCAGGCTGGTCTCGAACTCACATCGATCCTCCTGCCTCAGCCTCCCGAGTGCTGGGATTACAGGCGTGCGCCACCACGCCACGTTCCTTTTTTAACATTTTGCAGGCACGCTTTCCTGCTATGATTCATGTAGTTGACGTAAGCAGCAGTGTCAGATCATACGAGTATGCCATAGAAAATGGTCATTTGTATTCTTGTTCATTCATTCTAGGGACTGAGAAGATAATCTCAGTAAGTCTTGGTAAGAAGCTTCATTTTTTAGTATGCCATGAAACTCGCATGGAATTTTTATTTTTACACCAACGAATACCACACCCATACCCTTTAGCCCCTAGAAAGGTATCTCTTGAGAGGGGGGCTTGTTGCTCAGCGACAACAGCAGCTGGGTGTCCGGAGGAGCCGTGGCATCTCCACCCTCGGGTTTGGATCCCGCTGCTCTCACAAGGAGTCGCTGCCTGTTCAGTCATCTTCCTTCACTCGCATCTGCTCTCATTTCAGATCAGTGTCCCACTTTCTGTAAAAGGAAGAATAGTGGCAGAGATCATTGAAGGAATGTGCTACTTACACGGAGAAGGTGTGATACATAAGGACCTGAAGCCGGATAATATCCTTGTTGACAACGACTTCCACATTAAGGTAAGTGTTGGCCTCTGGGCTTCTAGAAGGTTCATTTCAGTGCTCGCTGTCCACCACAAATCCATTCATACAAATGGTACATGGCAGAGAAAAACCTAGCTCAGTGTGTAGCTCAAGCTGAGGCTGCCAGAGGACAGACCAGGGAGGTCATGGTGAGAATGCAGATGTGTTCCTCTTGCTGAGGAGAATAGGGCAGACAAGCAAAGCTCTCCCCCGAGTGTTCCCCTCCACTGTTAGGCTCTGAGTAGAAGCATTCAAGAGTTGCCCAGGTTACCCTGACACTGGGCTGGCAGGGGAAGGCAGAAGGGCAACAAGGTTCTAGAACTCAGATATAGCCAGAGACCAACAGCAGACTGGCCACCAGGGCACTGAAAGGTCTGCTTTGAAATTCAGCAGATGTAACTTTTTTATTTCATTTGTTGCATTTTTAAAAAAATCCATTTTCTTTTGAAAACTCCATTCTAGTAAAGGGAACAAGGAAAAGAGATCTTTTGTTCATTCCAGTGCAAGATTTAGTTGGGGGCAGCAGCACATGGACTGGCTTTGGCAGCTAGAATCTTAAGTACAGGAGCCTGGGCGGAGGCTGGGCATGTAACCTGTGAGCGTTTGCCTCGCACGCAGAAAGCCTGGGTTCTATCTCCACCACACCCCAAAACCCAAAAGGTCTGGAAAGGGAAAGTGGTGTGGGGAAGAGCTCAGAACCTGTCCACAAGAGTCTGCTTCTTTTTTGTTTAGATAGGATCTCTGTGCAGTTTGGGCTGGCCCTGTGCTCACTGTTATAGCCACCAGGCTGGTCTTGAACTTATAGTTATCCTCCTGTCTCAGCCTTCCAAGAGGTGGGATTGCAGGCATGCGCCACCATGCCCGGTTCCAGGGATTATTTTTATTAAATGTGTGAAGTCTATAAAGTCTGTGTTTTCAGATAATCACATGCCAGAATGCATTTCCAAAGGCTTGCTTGGATTTGTAGAGAGAGACGTGAAACTGTCACCTGTGCTTCTTCCCTAACTGTATTCTGTCCTTATGCCCTGTCACTTCCTCCTTGCTCCATGTCTGACCTTGGTGTCTATCTGTGCTTTTCTGTCTTTTCTGCTTTCTTTTGTATCCCAGGTTACCAACCTGCAAAAAAAATGGCAACACAGCTCCTGTGTGCCTCGCAGTGTCACACCCGCGGGCCTCCGATGCCGTCTGGGAAAGGGAAGGCATAGCACCCAGCCTCTGTCTGCTACAGCCTCTATCAGCTGAGAAGATAATGAGTGTCCCTGCGGCCCTAGACATAGCTGAAACACAGGTGCAGCGGAAAGGAGGAGTCGCTATAAATGCATTTTGTTCTTAGTGTTCCGGCATAAATATCTTCTGCTTTCCCCTCTCCTTCTTACTGCCTAAGAATGAGATATTAAAATATGATGTGAACATTGCTCAGGGGAGATTTTCCACGTAAGTTAAGATAGACCTAAGTTTTTATATCTGTTCAAAGCTGATTTAAACATTGCTAGTGCCACCTAGTGTTTCTGTACCTCAGGCACATCTTGGAATAACCCCACATTTTCAGCCTAATCTGACTGGTCTGTAGCATTCACACGATAATCCCAGTGGTTTGCTCTCTTTTGCAGATAGCTGACCTCGGCGTTGCTTCCTTTAAGACATGGAGCAAACTGACTAAAGAGGAGCACAATGAGCAGAGGAGGGCTAATGGCACCGCCAAGAGAAATGGTGGCACCCTGTACTACATGGCCCCCGAGCACCTCAGCAACATCAACATCAAGCCCACGGAGAAGTCGGACGTGTACAGCTTTGGCATAGTTCTTTGGGCAATATTTGCAAATCAAGAGCCATATGAGAGTAAGACATTTGTAGAGGAGTGGGACTGTAATTTTAATCAGAACTATTACTTGAGCTAATGACCGCAGTGAAATCCATGAAGGTCTGTGATTGTTCCATCAGCGACAGCATGGCTCACTAGTTTGTCAGTTCCCAGAGAGCTGGTGCCACATACGGTTTATTCACTGCCATTTCCTCAGGGTCTACACACTGTGTGGAACATACCTGGTGCTCAGCAAATTCTTCCCTTTGCTCTTCTTTGCATGTTCACAAAAGGCCTCTTCCATCTTTTGCCAAGCGACGTGCCAGCCATCTCAGAGCCATCTCAGACTCAGCCTGCCCTTCACTTCTCTCCTCAGTCAGACCTTGATGCTCTCATCTGCCTGCTTCTCTCTCCACCAGGATCTGCTTGGTGCAGCCCCTCATTCTGCTGCAGGCCCTCATGCGTCCCACCATTTGTGTGGCAGCCGAAATGGTCATCCTGAAAGGCAGTTCTGGCCAGTGCACCAAACTCTGGCCTTTCGAGTGAAGTTGAGACTCCTCGGTCAGGGACATGAAGCTGACTCTTAACATAAGACCTTCTCTCTCTAGCCTTACTATAGCTCTCTCTATTGTATCAGCAGGCCCAGTTATCCTATCATCCAGTCAGTGCTAGGATACAGTGACTTCTGTCTGATCCAGTCCACTAGTTTCCTGCTTCCCTGGTCTGGAGTCTTCTTCCTTGGGTCTTACTTCCCCCTTCTTTACTTGGGTAGCATTATTTATCTTTCTGTGTAACAAAACCTACTATACTCATGACCACGGTACTCAAATCTGTTACTTAAAAACACATTGAACTTAAAGGCAAAGACTGTCCTATAATGCCTTGACAGGGAGGTCTGGGGAACACCATTGGCTTTACCCAGAGAAGCCATCTGTTCTATAAGAAAACAGCTTTGTTTAAAATTCTGTCTTTCATCTGCAGAAATTAAAATGTTGGAACACCTCGGCACCGGAATGTGTCGGGGCCATTCTACCCTATGAAATGAGGCAGTTATTTTAGCCAGTGATAATCAGTACTGTTCAGCTCTCTTGTCTTTTTTTCTGAGAGAAGCGCAGAAGCCAAAAGTGCTCACCCAAAGCGTCTCTTTGCTTTATAGATACCATCTGCGTGGAGCAGCTGTTACTGTGCATAAAAGGTGGGAACAGGCCTAGCGTGGACGAGATCCCTGAGCACTGCCCCAAGGGGGTCACTGACCTCATGGAGCTCTGCTGGAGCGAGGACCCAGAACTTCGGCCAACATTTCCTGGTGAGAGTATTTTTTGTTTGTTTGTTTGGCTTTGTAGGATTCATCCTTTTAGTGACTGTCCTAAGTGAGATAATATCAGCACTGTGGTTTGAGTCTTGAAGATCTAAACTCTACCCATGAAGCACAAACTCCGCATTTTGCTCCTCAGCCCTGACAACCACCATTCTGCTTTGTCTCTATGAATTTGACTGTTCTGGTATCTCATGTAATGGAATCACATCGTCTTCATCCTTCGTTTCTGGCTTGTTTCATTAAGTGGAATGAATGTCTACTAGATCAATCCATGTTATAGAATGTCAGATTTCTCTCCTCTCTATGGTAGAGGGAAGGTGTGTTCTTTTGCACACATATACCGCATTGCATTTGTCCATTCCTGTGGTGGGGGCGTGCAAGTTGTTCAGCTGGCCTGCTTGCTTCCTTGTTTCTTTCATTCCTTTCTCTCTTGTTTAACTGGCATCTTTGGGAATGAGTTTTGTGGATTAGGTTAATCCCACTATGAAGAGAAATAAGGAGATAGGCTTGTTGGACACATATTTGCACCCTTTCTAATTCCTCTAGATGGCAGAGGAGCTTGTGAAGTAGAGAAAGAAAAAAAAGTAAATCAGGTGAGGAAGGAAGATATAATAGCACGGCAGCAGGGAGTCATAAAGCGTTTTGCTCACATACTTGTGTGAGAAGACAGAGAAAGCTCTGCATAAAGGATTACTAAACACAGGGGCACGACTTCATTCAGCTGTCTGTTCTTCACACATGCTCCCTCCATCTTAATCTTCCTGGCTTCTCCTCTCATATTCTGTGCCATTTCACTTTTGAAATTGAAGTTCTTCCTTTGGGATACTTGTGAATTCACATGTAGTCATAAGAAATGGTACAAGGAGCCGGGAGTGGTGGTGTATGCCTGTAATCCAGCACTCAGGAAGCTGAGGCAGGAGGATTGGTGCGAGTTCGAGACCAGCCTGGGCTACCAAAGTGAGCTCAAGGCCAGCCTCAACTGCATAGCGAGACCCTGTCTCAAAAAGACAAAAAACAAACAAACGAACAAACAAACAAAAAGAAATGGTACAAGGAGACCTCGTGTGTGATTCGGGTAACATCTTTCATGCTTACTGAAGTACTGTTCACCTTAGCTGAGGTACACAGTTAGCCTAGGTGCCAGTCAGTGGATGAACACATGCAGAAGCTATGGTTCCCTACCTACACAATGTGTGTGGAATATCAATCGGCCACAGCAAGAAGGAAATCCTGTTGTTTGCAGCATTATGCATAGAATTAAAAGTCATGTTAACTGCATGTCTTTTATTTCATTTTCTTGCAGTACTATACTGCCTAGAGCTTCTATCACCTAATTTAAACAGAACATAGACTAGACATCCTTATCTCATTCCTAATCTTAGGACAAAATCAGTCTTTCACTATTAGTTATGATAGAGATACAGGTAAAACTCTACTTGATGTAACTAACTTATGAATGATGTCGTATCATATATCAATGTGTAGAATATTGAAAAAATTAGTCAAATTCTCCCACGAAACTGTGGATCTGGAGATGGGGCGAGAGGTTTAGTTATCAAGTAGACCTATTCAAAATGACCTGTCTTATACTGGGGTAGTTGTGGTAGTTTGTATTTTTTTAAAAAGTGCTCTATTTCATCTAAGTTTTTATATTTATATGTACAAAGTTGCATGTAGTATTCCTTATAGGGGGCTTGCCAGATAGCTCAGTTGATTAAAGCACATGCTTCAGCAAAGTCACTCAGGCTCCACATGGAGCAAGAGACCTGCCCTTAAGGCAGCCAGAGCCAGCCAAAAAAAAAAAAAGATTTCTCTGTATCCCTTATAGTCTTTTATGTTGGTAGGTTTTGTGGTCTACTGGCATCTACCACTTCATTCCAGATATTAATATGTCTTATAGGGTTTTTTTCAGTTTTGTTAGAGATTTATCAATTTTATTGACCTCTTCAAATAATTACTTTTTGTTTCATTTGTCTCTACTGTTTGTTTTTTCTTTGTTGATTTCTGCCGTTACCTGTCATTTCCTTCTATTTGCCTTATGTTTGCTTTCTCTTCATTGTCTGGTTCTTGTCTGAGGCTTTTTGTTTAATGTGCACATTTATTGTCATAACTTTCCCTCTCAGCCCTGCTTTAGTTGGGTCCCACAATTTCTGACATGTGTATATTTATATTCATTACCTTTTTGATACATTTTTAAAATTTACCTTCAGACTTTTTTGTTGACTCCCACATTATTATATTAGTTAGAAACAGGAAGATTAGTTTTCAGCTTTGAAGATTTTCTTCCATCTTCTTGTTACTGACTTTTTGTTTGACTTCAGTGTGGGCAGAGAACACATGCTGTGTTTTAATTCTTTCAAGAGGCTTTTGTGTCTGTGCTTCCCTGCCTGGTCTGTCTTGGTAGATGTTGTACTGGCACTTAAGGAGACTACCTGGGTTTTCTGCTCATGTTGAAAAGTGTTCTAAATATGTAATATAACCATTGTTAAATTTAAACAATAAAAATATTAAATCATAAAAAACAGACAAGTATTCTATAAATCTTGATTACATCCTTTTGGCTGACGCGGTTCTGTGGTCCTCTGTCTACCAATTTTTTCTTTAGGTGCTTTTTTCATTTGTTGAGAGCTGAGTCTCCACCTGTAATGGTTAATTTGAAGGTTTCAAGTTTCAGTTTTCAGTTCTATCTTTTGCTTTTCAGATTTTACTTTTCTTATTTGGGTGTATACATGTTTCTGTGTCTTCAGAATTAAACCTTACCATTATACAAATCTCTCCTCTATTCTAAGTCTATTTTTTGGAAGTTAATGTAGCCTCCCTGTGTTCCTTTAACATCTTTTCCAGCCTCTGACTTTTCTGTATCATTATATGTGAACTGAGTTATTATTATGATAGCATGTAATTAATTGGGTCAGAGGGCTGGCCAGATAGCTCAGTAGATTAAAGCATCTGCTTAGGTAGAAGCAGGGACCAGGTTCAATTGCCACGCCAGCCCTGCCCCCAGGGTGTTCTGAGATGACATTTGAGACTAGGCATGGTAGTGCATGCCTGTAATCCCAGCACTTAGGAATCTGAAAACAGGCGGCTCACTAAGAGTCCAGCCTGTGTAGTGAGACCTTCTAGACCCTGTACTAAATACATTAAAATAAACATAATTAATTTGGTCCTGTTTTTAAATCTCTGCCACTAATCTATTAATTAGTGTATTTAAACCACTTAAGTTTAGCATGATTATTGGTAGGCTAGGGTCCAAATCTGCCTGTTTTTCTTTCTTTCTTTCTTTCTTGCTTTCTTTCTTTCTTCCTTTCTTTCCTTCCTTCCATTGGTTCTTTCTGCTTTCATATCTTCTGTTCTTGGTCTTTTTGTGCTAGTTTTCTGTTACTGTGACACAACATGTGAGATAATCAACTTAAAAAGAGAAAATGTTTCTTCTGGCATAGTTTCAGTCTGTATCAGTCAGTATTTACTGGAGAAATATATAACACAAGATACACAAACGTGTAAGAAACTACAAGATCAGCCTCCAGTGGTCAGCCACAGAGTCAGATGCGGAAATGTGCAGAGGGAGGAGTCTGCACGCTGGAGGCTGACAGCTTCAGCCCAACGTGTGGAGCTCACACAGTCCCATGCAAGTCTGTACCACAAGGCCAGTGGGTCTGTGATGGAAGGCTGAAAGATCTAAGGCGAAAGCTGAAGTGTGTGTTCTAGAAGCCACATGACATCCAGGCTGAAGGCAGAGATGAGTTCCTCCAAAGAACAGAAGTCCATGATCCTTCCTCATTTCCACTTCATAATGTACAGGTGACAAGCCACCCTAGAATGGGTCATCTGTATCCTACAGTATAGAATTGCTGAGCCAACTTAGTTAAGCTTCTAGACTTCTCAAACTGACACAATCAGTGAGTCATTACACAGTTCATGATTGAGGAAGTCTGCGCCCTGGAGGCTGACAGTTTCCGTCCAAGGTCTGGAGCTCCTGCAATGCCCCATGCAAGTCCTTATCAGGAAGCTGATATATCTGTGATGGAACACTGAAGAGTCTATGCCAGAAGGCTGAAAGATCTGAAGCGATCTGCCTCATTGCTTTTGAGCCTGTGTCACAGCAGTGCATTATGGTGGGGAGCACAGACAGCAAAACCATTTATCTTATGGCCGGGACGCACAGGAGAAAGAAAAAGGCACGCCCATAGTGACCTGTCTTCCTTTCACCAGGCCTTACCTCCTGAGGGTTCACACCAAACCTCTACAATGAGGGACCAAGCCTTGGGGGATATTCAAGAGCCAAAGAGTAACAGTTTTCCTATCTTCCTATAGGTTCTTAAACATATTTTAGAATTCCCCTTTGATTGATCTCTATTGTTTTTGAGTGTATCTCTGTGTATGGTTTTTAAAATAGTCAAGGTACTACATTATCTGTACATAATTTACAGATAATGTAAATTATGTCTAGTAGTGTTATTTTAGGAGACCAACATACAGAAACTATATCTTCTTACTTTCTCCTGTATATAGCCATAAGTATTTTTCTACATTTATATAAAACACATCAGTGTCACAGTTATGCTTCAGTTGTTACAATTTGGAGTACTCAAGGAAAGTCTATTGTACTTGCTTATAGTTTTAATTACTGTGTTATGGTACCTTACACCAAATGTGTCACCAACTGAGTATCCTAAAATTCAATTCAATTTTAGCCCTAACTACATAGAGCTTTCATCAGACTGCACAAATTAAAGCACTTAGCACACACCACCAGCTCCATATTAGGTGCCAGTTGCAAAGAGTTTCCAGGCTACCCACACTTCTACTCAGCTGATTTACAAATTCTAGTATTTTCATGACCTTCACTGCTCTGGCATGGGAATGACAGTTACCACCTTGCAACCACCAAATGAAGTTACAAGTCCAGGTTCCCACTCAGGCCCCATTGACACAGTACTTTTCACTGCTAGAAAGTGATGAAAGTTTACCAGAGTTTACATGGTCTCCACTCCACTGAGGTGGAGGTGCCTTGTTACTACTAAATAATGGTGGGAGTCTATACTTCATACCAGCCTTCCTCTGTTCCTCCTCAGGAAGGAAGGAATGGCTATCTTGTTAGTGCCACATAGGATACATGTCCAGGTGGCCCCTGTGGCCCTCCTGGCAGCACAGCAGTAAAGAAGCTCATTGGTAGGATGGAAAAGTCCTGGCTTCTCTAGTGGAGGCGTCAGTACGCACTGCTGGCATTATCTCATGAGGCTGGAAGCCTGGGCTGTCCACCTCGTGTGGGTAAGGGTGGAGTCAGTTGTTTCCTGTGGTGCTTGACTGAAACACAGTTATCAGTTAAAGCTGCCCCTTGCTTAGTGCTGTGCACAGCAAGCCAGCTTTGGTTGTTGAATGTGTGTTAATGATTTTGGGGTGCTAGCTATAAGCTCCAACTCTGGGACATAAGATACAAAAAGAAGACCTAGGGACCTTAGGGTTTTTACTCCAGTGTGTTTTCTCAGACTGTGACTCCCAGCTGGTCTGTCTTCTAATCTGCACCTTCCAACATGTCTGTATTTTTGTTTTAGATATATTCAAGGTTTCTTATGGTGCTTAGTGGGAAAAATACATCCACTCCCCATTCCTTGAACTGGAAATTTCCCGTTTGATTTAAGGCTAACCTCTCTAACTTTAAAACCAGTCCTTGAGTGGACTGTCTCTCGTCAATGTTATACCTGAGGGATGGAGACACAGAATTAATTCATCTCTCTTCACCTGGAGATAACACATATCCCAGGCAAACTCATGCTGCCAGCCAAGAGCACGCGGCTCTCAGTGCTATTCTAACCCTTCTGTATCCACTGGTGTTTAGTTTTCATCAGCCAGGGATTTAGAGTTTAAGTTTTTATTTCACTGCTTTATCTACAGGTTTAAGGTAAGTAATAATTTGAAACAACAGATTGTTAATATTTTAATCTTAGAAAATAGTTAAGAAATTTAAAGTACTATTTTTCTCATATAGGTATTAACAAGCAATTTAAGCCCATTTATATCAGTGAATTTGAAGAATTTGTAGAAAAAGATGTGAAGACTTTAAAGGTGGGTAATACAGCAGAGAATCAAAATATTAACATATCAATACATATGTGGGCCAGGCGTGGTGGCTCACGCCTATAATCCCTGCACTTGGGAGGCTGAGACAGGAGGATCGGTGCAAGTTTGAGACCAGCCTGGGCTACAAAAGTGAGTTCAAGGTCAGCCTGAACTGCATAGCGAGACCCTGTCTCAAAAAGACAAAAAAAAATACATATGTGGCTAATCATGGAACGCAAAGCTGTGTGACTTGTTAACTGAGATTTGAAGTAAACTAGCTTGGCAAACATAAAAGTTTTCCATTATGTATGTATAACATGTTGACAGATTGGACCCAGTTCTCCAATAAAACTCATGCATGAGAGAAAATATAGAATTACATGAAAACCAAAATAGCACTGGGGAAAAATGGAAAGTATCAGAGATTCATCAGTTATTCTGAATGTTTCTTTAAAGCAGACACCAGGGATGTACAACAGGGAGGAAATATGCTAACCCACAATCCCATTCTGAGAAGAAGTCCTGAGGGAGCAGGCAGACAGTAATGGTAGTCACCTGCAACCTTGCCTTTGTGTTATCTAGAACGAAGTTGGTTCCTCCCCACCCTTCCCTATGCTGAGGGACTGGAGGCAGCAGCCCAAGGCAGAAGGGGTGGGTGGCAGATCAAAGCCAGGCCGTCTAACCAGCTGGAGGAGCAGAGCCTGCCTACCTGTACGTACGTACACATGGTAGTAACCAAGCTACTGCCATAACCTTTTGGGAACACACACCCCAAACCATGAAAGACAGACTTATATAAACCAGGCAAGCCAACCAAGACTTCAAAATAAGTAAATAACTAATAACAATGAAAAGGTCAACAGTTATCAGATTTTGAGGAGATACCCACATTAATAACAAGAGACAAGGGCTAGGGAGATAGCTTAGTAGAATAAGTACTTTCCTGGCAGGCATAAGGGCCTGGTTCTGAAAAAAAAGAAAATAACAACAGACCGAACTAGCAGGCGCAGTGTGCCTTGCCATGTGCAGTTCTCTGGAAGGCTCACACAGCAGTTTCACGAGTTCAAACTAAACCATGCCAACTTCCTGGCTTACTGAGACCCTAGCTCAAAGAATAAAAAAGGTAGGGTCTGAAAGACAAAAGACATTCAAGTAAACCAAGAAGCAATTAATGTGGTATCAGACAAGATACTCCCTAAGGGAAAAAAGTATTACACAAGCAGGAATATTTCCTCATGATAAAAGGTAACAAAACCTGACAGAAGTTAAAGAGAAATAGACAAGTCCTCAATAGCTTGGGCTATCACAAGTATCTCTTAACTGATGCTGCAAACAGATCCTCCAGAATTAGTGGGAATATAGATTTGAAGAATATGTTTAACATACTTGAGCTAACAAAAACATGTAAAACACTGTACAAAATAACAGTAGTGTATCTTTGAATGATTATTAAAAATGTGATAAGGGCCAGGGAGATAGCTCAATGGCACAAGTACCTGACTGGCAAGTGCAAGGTTGTGAGTTCAAACCCTGGTCCCACAAAAAAAAAAAAAAAATTTGGCCCAGCAGGATGACTCAGTGCTCTAAAGTGCCTGCTTAGGAAAGCTTAGGCAGCTGCAGAGACCAAGGTTCGATCCCTGGCATCACATGCTGCGCCAGCCCTGCCCTCAGGGCAGGCTGAGCAGGCCATAAAAATAAATAAACAAAAGTTCTGAAACAAGAAAAAAAAAATTTTTAAATAAAATTTTAAAATGTGATAGAATATTCTCAAAAATGATGCTAATATAAATAATGATGAGTTAATTACACTAGAAAGTAACTTTTAAGATAGAGAACGTCATTAGGTTAGAAGTAAAGAAATACACATTTAAATACCTTTTGAGCAAAAAAAGCAATAGTGCAGGGCCAGGGAGATAGCTCAGTAGAATAAGCACCTGCCTGACAAGTGCAGGGTCCTGATTTCAATCCCTGGTACCATTTTTTTAAAAAAGCAATAATGGAACTTAAAATATTTTGAATTAAAATTTAACAGAAACATTACATATTAAAAGTTATAAAATGTACTTCGTAGTGTACTTTCAAAAGTTTGTATTAGAAAAAAAGCAAGGATAAAATTAGCAAAGTATTTATATGAAGATAGCAATATAAAGCTTATAGAAAAAAATAACAAAAAGAGCATAAGAGAATGATAGAGCATACAGCTGATGAATCAAGAGTCAGATGTTGGGTCTAAAAAACTAATAAAATTGACTAATTTAACTTGATCAAGAAAAAGAGACATTTGAAATAATAAAAAGGCATTATTACCAGTACTACACACAGCACATTTATTAAGAAGATACTATGGGTATTTTACTAATTTAATTTAAATTTTAGGGGGCCAGAGAGAAAGCGCAATTAAATAAGTGCTTGCCTGGCAAGCACAAGGTCCTAAGTTCAATCTCTGGTACTGCAAAAGAAAAAAAAGGAAAAAAAGAAACAAACAGAAATTAAATTTAAAATTTAAATAAACACATTTCTAAGGCAAAAAGTTTAACAATAAAACTAACTCAAAGAGAGGTTTTAAAAAGTCCCTAAATATTCTTAGAACCACAGAACAAGATCAAAAACCTTTTCACAAAGTTTCACAACCACATAGTTTCATCAGGAACTACGACTATTCAAGGAATTAGGTTATCTTAATTGGATACAGATCAGGGCCTGGCAGGTTGGCTCAGTGGTCTAAAGCGCCTGCTTAGGAAAGCTTGGGAGGCTGCAGGGACCGCAGTTCGATCCCCAGCACCACATGCTGCGTCAGCCCTGCCCTCAGGGCAGGATGAGCCGGCCATAAAAATAACTAAACAAACAATAGTTCTGAAACAAGAAAAAAATAAAAAAAAAATCTTTAAAATAAAATAAAAATTGGATGCAAATTGATCCATATAGCTGAGAGAATCCTTCCAAACTTATTTTTTTTCCAAACTGATTTTCTAATCTTAGCATAACCTTGATTCCCAATGAAAAAGTACAAAAATTAAAGTAAAAGACCATTGTCACTCAACAGAATAGATATAAACATCCTACATAAACTGTAAACAAGCTTTATCTTATGAACCTACTAGCAAAAAAACCAAAATAGATATAAACATCCTACATAAACTGTAAACAAGCTTTATCTTATGAACCTACTAGCAAAAAAACCAAAATAGATTAACTCTGAGAATACAAATTTATCTTAACTTAGAGGGCTAGGGAGATAGCTCAGCAGAATACGTGCTTACATGGCAAGTGCAAGGGCCTGAGTTCAATCCCGGGTTCCACAATAAAAAAGAACAAATTTATCTCAACTTGTGGAAAAACATTGTCATATCTCCATTCAGTATCTTTTTAAAGGAGGAAAATGCAGCTTTTCAGTCAATAGAATCAGTTGAAAAAATGTATTTATTTGTAGTTAAAAATACTAGCAACCAGTGCTGGCAATATAGCTCAGTGGACTAAGTGCTTGCTTAGGTAAGCACAGGGCCAGGGTTCAGTCTCTGGCATCGCTATGTGTCTGTCTTCATGCCAGTATCACAGTGGTTTGATCTCTATAATTTTTTAAGTGTGTTTTAAAGCCAAGAAATGTGACTTTTCCAGCTCTGTTGTTTTGCAAGCTCTTTAACTATTTAGGGGAAACACTTTATTTTTTAACAGTGCTTACTACTTGTAAGATTTGTGTGAAATTTCCATCTGAAAAGATCCGCTCAATAATTTTCTGAGGCCGATTATTTTCTGCCGTTTGCTGAAGTGTACATTTATGCTCTTCCTCATAGGAAGAATATCCCAAACAAAATGAAGTTCTGAGGAGAAGCCATTCTCTCCAACTAGATTGTGTGCCAGAACCTCCCAGCAGGTCAAATTCAGGTAACTTACTCTGTGGTTGAAATCTCTTTGTTTGCTCATTCGTTTGTCCTACTCCCTATAATACTATCAAGATTGTCAAGCGTGGTGGCGCATACCTGTCATCCTAGTGCTTGGGAGGCTGAGGCAGGAGGATGACAAGTTCAGGGGTAGCCTGTGCTATATCCCATGCAGGTCTCCAAGTTCCTGGGGGGAAGGATGACAGGAGGATGTAAGAGACAGAAAGGTGAGGCCAGGTGGAGCGCTGCCTGAGGCTGGAAGGAAAGGAACTGGCCAGCCACCACAGTGCCCTTATTTATTCTCGCAGGAAGTTGATGTCGATTTCAACCCCTCTGCCCAAGGCTCTGTGTGGCTCACTTGAGCCCCTCCTGCGGCTGGCCTTGCACATGTGATTGGTCTCCATCTTTAGCCTCTCCCTAAATGCTGAACTACGTGGTGAGTTTAAGGCCAACCTGAACCACACAGAGAGAACCTATCTCAAAAAACTAAAAACAACCACCTACTCAAAATCATATGGAACCAGAGCAAAGTACAGAATTGAACACTTGTCTTAAAGGAATGGAGAGTATATTTAGAAGCCCAGTTACATATTTTTATGATATTAAATAATAGTGTGCTCACCAAAATCCTGAGAGTGTCTTGACTACAAGGGGTTTCGTGTATCTCATGGGAAGAAAGCCATGGTTCAGGAGAAGGGAACATTTGCGGGGACAGAGTCCTTGAAGTCAGAGTTGACCCGATCCAGAGCACAGGCACAGAGCTTGGTCTCGGATTCAAGCAGAGGTACAGAAGGGAAAGCAGAGTGTGGATATTAAAGCCATTTCTGTCTGATGTGGGGCAAATATTTAACTTCACCAAAACCTCATCCATCAAATTATGAAAATACTTGCTCCTACTCACATAGAGCTTCAAAGGAATGAAAGAATCAGTGGAACATGCCTGGGAAGGCTGCTGCTATTCTTCTGCCCTAAGTTGTTCCCAGGTGACAGCCACCTTCCCTGCTGAAGCCCAAGTCCCTTCTTCCTGTCCTCTGTGACACTTCCTGCCTGTTCTGATGTCAGTCATGTTCTCCACCCACAGCCTGGAGTGCCTACCGATTACCTACAAGTCTCCCACGAAGAAGCGCACCTACTAGGTGCTTTCCTCTGTTCCCTTCCTTATTTTCAGGACGTTATTCTGAAGGAGAGACTCATGATGGTGCTTGGGTTTTATTTCACTTTTCAATGTTTCATAAAATTCACTCTGATCATTTCTTCTCTGCTACAGAACAGCCTGGCTCACTGCACAGTTCCCAGGGACTTGAGATAAGACCTGTGGAGGAGTCCCATTTTTCTGCCTCCCTGGACCACCAACAAGAAGAGTATGAATCTATTCTGCAGCTAAAACTCCAGAAGGAAGCAGACTATCATCATTTTGGCAGCCGCATAGACAAGCAGACGAAACAACAGCCCATCCAGCGTGCGGCTTATAACATAGAGGAGGAGAGGAGACGAAGGGTCTCTCATGACCCCTTTGCACAGCCAAGACTTTACGAGAGTGCTCAGAACACAAGCGTAAAAGGTCCTCCTTATAGTGCAACCAGCCACAGTAACTCAGGACACCAGCCAGCAGGACTAACCAGCCATCCACACATACAGTACTGGAACAGGGAACCCTATAATCCGCACAGTCCTGGAATAAGGCTATTTGATCCCACAGCACCGGGTACAGGAACTTACTACGGGTCACATCCAAGCCAAATGCCCAGTCTGTTTAAGACTCCAGTGCCTGAGACCAACCTAGCAGGAAGCACACCCACCCTTCCATTGTTCTACTTGTCATCAACAGGTAAACAAATGTTTAAGAGTCACAATTTCTTATGCTTTTATTTTTCTAAAAACAAAGTAGCTGTTAGCTCTGTTCTTCACTGCAAGTTACTGGTGGCAACAAAAAGCAAGCTGTTTAGTCTTCAGTTACCAGCTGCCACTTGTCACCTTAGGACAGTCTCCATCAGACCATTTGAGCTGGGAATACTTTAGTTTTTGGTTAGGGCTCATGCCAGCTACCCACAGGTATTGGGCTACAGGTCCTTGTAATTGGCAGGTGTCATCTTCTCTGACCCAAATAGCAAAGCAGTCCCTTCCATTATATGCTGTCTCCAATAAACGGGAAGATACTTGCTTATACTCTTACTTGTTTTCTAAAGGTAAGAGATAAAAGTCTTGGGAAACTTTTCTTACATAAACCAAAGACTACCTTTTGTGACAAGACACTTTCTTTTAATTTCCACATGGCTCTTAGGTGGAATGAGAAAGTTAGAATAGAAATGTTTTAATTAAATATCCAGATTATTACCAACTAACCCTTACCAACACTATGTTAACTATTTAGATGTCAGCTGCTAGACTTGTTAAACTGTGTCCTGGGAGTCCTAAAATTAGTATAGGTAGATGAAGCTTTGAAAATCATGTAGCTCAGCAACAAAGCCCCTACTCTGAGTCCCTAAATTGCATCCCCAACATAGCAAAAATCCAAAACTATTGAACTTTGTCTCATTTTCTTTTTTGTTTTTTTTTTTTTTGTCTTTTTGAGACAGGGTCTCACTATGCAGCTCAGGCTGGCCTTGAGCTCATTTTTGTAGGCCAGGCTGGTCTCGAACCTGCGCTGATCCTCCTGCCTCCGCCTCCCAAGTTGCTGGGATTACAGGCTTGTGCCACCATGCCTGGATCATTTTCTTCTGAAAGGACAAATTTCCATGAATTTCCTAAGGAAACATTCTAGATTTTTCCAATCAGGTTTGCCATAAAATCTGTGGAATACAAGACACTAGAAAAGGCATTAAGCAGGATTTGTACCATACATACTCACAAGGGCAACGTCCTTTTGTTTCCTTCGTGTCTACAATTAAAATATTTCTTGAGTGTTTCCATGCCCTTTTATTCATTCATGATTAATTCAATAAAAATTTCCAGAGCACTTCCCACTTTGTGCCACACAGTTTTTTAGGGACTGCAGAGAGGAAGAGAAAGCCTCGTGGCTCCCTTCATGGAGTGTAAGTCTTAGTGGGTAGAAGGCAGATCAAAAGGCAGTGTATCATGGTCACTTTTGGTGCTGTTTCTACATGAGTAACCCATGCTTCCCAGTGTGGCCCAGGAACCGCTCTCCACTCTCCTCATAGTACCTGGTGCTGCAAATAGCAGACCTACAGGGATCCCACCTCGTCATCATTCTGAGACACTCTCTGGTAAAAGGACTTCAGTCAGTAATCACAATAGTGTTATCTGTGCTTCTGCCCCAAATGATCCTAAATATCGCAGAGCTAGTGAATGAACAATTTGAGTCTCTCATGGTAAATTTCACTGTTCTAGTCGCTTTTATTGTGATCATATAGACCTAACTCTGCAGTAAATGTCAGTCTTCTGGCTTTCTCTGCAACTTAAGAATGAGTCTGTAGTAACACATGTAATAGGAGAATCGGTGTCTGGCACCATGGCACATGGCTGTTATCCTAGCGATCAAGAGACTGAGGCAGAAGAACTGCAAGTTCTAGGCCAGCCCAGATATTGTAAAGGGAAATTGTCTCAAATTAAAATATGTCTTTAAAGTACTGGGGGTGGGATTCAATGGGGCTTGATCTCTAGTAACATAAAAAAGAAGAGAATAAACTTTCATTTTTGTGAAATAGCTCCCAGAACCTTTGTTTTCCTTCAATGCACTCCTTTAAATGACATTCAAAAAGGATAGCTCAATAGAGTAAGCACTTGCCTGGCAAGGGCAGGGTGCTGAGTTCAATCCCTGGTAGGACAGCTCGCTCACTGACTGTGTGACTTTGGGCAGTCATTTTGCCTGAAATTCATTATCAAGGATTCATTATCAAATATAAATGAGGGGGAGATAGCTCCGAGGCACAAGTGCCTGCTGGGCAAGTCCAAGGTCGTGAGTTCGAACCCCGGTCCCCCCCCCCAAAAAAAAAAAAACTATTATTTAGGGGCTGGGGAGATAGCTCCAAGGCACAAGTGCCTGCTGGGCAAGTCCAAGGTCGTGAGTTCGAACCCTGGTCCCACCAAAAAAAAAAAAAAAAAAAACAAATATAAATGAAAATGTTACTTTGGAAGGTTTAATGGTATTGGTATTAGTATTGGTATTATATTGCAAGCTCGCCTGTGTTTCTAGTACAGTATTTCATCAATTTCTCCATTTCAAAATTTTCATGGCTTTCCCAGGCATAGAAGGGCACTGAGTACGAAAGGCAGGCTTCGGGGTAGAGAGCCCCACAGTAAAATCCCACTGCTGGGTCAGATGCACTCTGACTTCATCAGGGCAAGTAGCTAACGTGGACCATTACTGGATGGTGTCAAATTAAACTACGGACAGTGAGCTACGAGAATGAAAGTGAATAAGGCCGCTCGTTGTGGCACCTAGTGATGTACAGAACCAGAGCTTGGAAAAAGGTGGCTTCTGTCCTTATCACCATTGTCACCCACAAATCCCATGCAGGCAAGCCCTTCAGAGCTGGAGGGAGCCTCGGGTTGTAAGCAGGGGCTCTACGTGGATTCCAAGGCCTCAGTTTCAACAGCTTCCTGGAGCACCCCAAATTAGAGAAGCCACATATGCATAAAGGAGGACAGCTTTACTTCAAGTGTTTAAAATAATGGCCTGGTGCCAGCCCTTAACACTCTCTTGTTTAAAATGTTAACACTCTATCTCACACCAGAGTCACTCACTACTATTTAAAAGATGCTGGCAAGAGAGTGAAGTGTTATTTTCCTAACCATTTTCGGTGGGTAGTTCAGCGGCACTAAGAGTATTCAGTGTTTGCAAACATTATCTGTCCATCTCCAGAATATTTTGATCCTCCCAAACTGAAAGTAACTATCCCTTTTAAACACTAACCCTCCAAAACTCTGCCCAACCCCTGGCGTTTTCCTTTCTGTCCCTGTGACCCTTGACATTCTAGGTGCCCCTGTAAGTAGAAGCATATAGTGTCTGTCCTTTGGCTCACTCACTCAGCAAATGTCCTGAGGGTTCATGGACATTACAGCTTATATCAGAATTTCCTTCTTTTTAAGACTAAGACTCTTAAGCTGGGTGTGGTGGCACACACCTGTAATCCCAGAACTTAGGAGGCTGAAGCAGGAGGATCGGTGCAAGTTCAAGACCAGCCTGGGCTACAAAAGTGAGTTGAAGGCCAGCCTGAATTACATAGCATGACCCTGTCTCAAAAAGACTAAGACTCTTTTTTGTCTTAGGCTACCACTCATAATGCTGAAGGTATTGTGAATAATATTGCTAGGTATAAAAAAAACTCCTCCAATTCTTTTGAAGTATATACCCAACTATGAAATTGCTGGATAGTACAGTATTTCTACTTTTTTTTTTTTAAGACAGTGCCTTGCTGTGTCATCCAGACTGGCATATATTCACTATGTAGCCCAGATTGTCCTTGAACTCACAGCAAACCTCCTGCCTCAGCATCTAGAGTGCTGGGATTACAGGTGTACACTATCAAACCCAGCTACTTTTAATTTTTTGAGGCAGCTCCATACAGTTTTCCACTATGGCTGCACCATTTTGTATTTCTACCAACACTGTACAGATGTTGCATTTTCTCTACCTTTTTGCCAACATTTTTAATAATAGCCATCCTAATGCATGGGAGGTAGTTACATCTTAAAAAAGAGAATGTTAAGAGGTGGCATAGAATAATTAATTTAACTTAAATATGTGGAGTGAAACCTTGATCCTTTGTCATGCTGACTTTCTTTTGTTGTTTTTGATCTTGATATAATTAACTTATATTTCTCTATTCAGATGAACTTACAAAACCCCAGTTAAACATAAGCAACAGTAGCAGCATCCAGGTTGGATCCTATAATTATATGGAAATTAGGAGAACGAATTCACAACCAGAAAATGTATGCATAAACTTGGAAGAGGAGTCAACTTCTAAGTACCAAGCTATCTTTGGTAAGATGTAATGTGACGTATTCACAATGGGGCCATGATTCATGCGTTGCGCTGCCAGGTGGCTGTGCCCCACTGGTGGTCCCAGCTGGACAGTGGGGAAGTCACGTACAGGCCTCCTGATGGGACAGCCATGCTTCTACCCCAGTGGTTCAAGCCAGCAGGAGCACATTTAGACCCCAGTGTCAGGAATGGAGGTAGAGCTCAGTGAGAGGACATGCTTGGCGTGTGCAAAGCCTAGAGTCCAGTCCCCAGCACCACAAAAAATAAAACCCAGTGTGTAGAGCAACCTTGACCTTTCTGGTTTGTTGAATAGGATATAGTCTTAAAACTTTTCTGGTGATTCTTTCTGAATATACCATTTTATTTTATGTTATTTTATTTTGAATATACCTTTTTTTTTTTTTTTCTTGTCTTTTTGAGACAGGGTCTCACTATGCAGCTCAGGCTGGCCTTGAACTCACTTTTGTAGCCCAGGCTGGTCTCGAACTCACACTGATCCTGCTGCCTCAGCCTCCTGAGTGCTGGGATTACAGGCATGAGCCACCACGCCTGTCAGAATATGCCATTTTAAAGACTCACGATTTCAATATAAATCTTTAGTCATTTGTTTTTAATATGGGGATAATTATAGTATCTAATTTGTGGCTTTGTTGTGCTAACTAAATTAATCAACAGATGTAACAGCTTGGTACACTGCATGTCATATGGGGAGACCTATGAAAGTATTAGCCTGCCATCATTAGTGTTACTATTAAGACCTGTTAGAAATGGCTGCCTCAGGTTCCCATCAAAGAGGTCTGTAAAGAAGGCTGTACTCTCAATAGCATCTTTGTAACTGAATCCGGAGGCCGTCTCCTATTGGGTTCCACTGCGTAGCCAGCCCCATGACATTAATTCTGAGACACAGCCTGGGAAAAGCATCAAGGAGTCAAATAATGCGACTCAGAACCTAGCTTTATGCCTGACCCTGAGATTGGCCACTGCCAAGTGGCAAATGCGTTAGGATCTACCCTGAGGTCTCTTTAAACTCTGCGACTCTGACACTGTAGTGTATAAGTAGCTATAGATACTTTTACATGATAGACACATGGCTGAGCATAGTGTTCCAGTAAGACTGAATTTATAAAAATTAGCAGGGGGCCAGATTTTGCACCTAGGCTATAGTTTGCCAACCTCCAGTCTAATGCATCTGAAGGACAGCCATTAACCTACCTAGAACAGAGGTTCTTAACTTTTGAAAAACCCACAAGATCTTTGAGAACCTGGTAAAACTCAGGATTCCTCCCCTAAAGAAACTGACAAAATTCACAGATGTCTGAGGGCTTCTTGGACTGCTGACATCCAATAATGGCAGCAGAAACCACACTGTGATAATGTAAACAAAGAATGGAAGTTGAAAATGAGATTTTCATTTAGCATACTGAGATAGGATGTCAACCACGGAATATGTTTTGTATGGTGGCTGTTTTATATTTTTTGTTTCCTTTATTGTATTTATGATGGGCTAAGGGGATGGAACCAATAGAAAGAGATTTCAGCTACAGGAGAAGAGGGGGCAACAGTTTAGGGGAAGAAGGGATAGGAAGGGCAGGGATGGATCTAAAAATGGACCTCACCCCTTGAGAGTATGGATACCTCATCCCTTGATAATGGAAAGGAGTCAGAGCTGAATGTATTTTACACTTTGTCTTAGTTACTTTTTACTTGTTGCTGGGACAAATACCCAACACTCAAAATGAAGGAAGGAAAGGTTTATTAGCTCACAGTTACTGGAGGTTTTAGTCCATATTCGGCTAGCCTAAGACTGAGTGGAACAGGGCAGAGAGCAGCCAGTTCATGGCGGCGGAACAACAACAATTGCAACAGAACAACCAGGGGAGCAGAGAGCAACAGCACAAGTCTGTCTCTCTGTCTCTCTTTATATTACATTCAGGCTCTCTGCCTTAGCCTATCTGCCTTTGGCTACACCTATAACCCCAGAAGTACTTAAAACACATAATCCCAGGATCATGGATCAAGTTTCAAACTCTAGATCATTACTAAATCACATAATCCCAGTGGATCATGGATCAAGTCTCAATCTATAGAAGTCCCAGCCCCATGACTGCATGAGACTTTGCGGGGACAACTAGACATAAACCATAACACACTTGATGGTCTCGTTGTCCTTAACAGGAAAGTAAAGGGCTGGGAAGATAGCTGTGTACCATGAGCACCTTCCTGGCAAGCACAAAGTCCCATGTCTGATCCCCAATACAGCAAAAAGAGGAGGAGGAAGGGGGAGATGGGAGGGGGACGGGAGTGGGGGGTGGGGGGAAATGGAGGGAGAGAGGGAGGGAAGGAAGGAGGGGAAGAGAGAGGGAGGGGGAGAAAGAGGGAGAGAGACAGAGAGAGAGCGAGCGTGAGCCACATGTAGTGGCACAGGCTTGTAATCCCAGCACTTGTAAGGCTGAGGCAAGAGGACTGCCACAAGGGTAAGACCAGCCTGGGCTACATAGTGAGTTCAGGGGTGGTGTGAACTATATAGCAAAACACTATATATATATATATATAAAAAAAAAAAGGAAGAGGAAAGTGAACTGTCTGGAGCTGGATAACATTGAGCCTATACAGAGCTAGGTAGAAAACGTCCCAAGGAACAACATTGGAACATTTATTTTCTTTTAATTGGAACATGTTATAATTGTCTTCCCCTCTGGGAAAGGCTTACCATAAACTGGTCCACTGACTAGGGCTGAACAGAACACCCAATTTAGTAGCCATGCATGGGTTTTGCTCACAAAGCCATCAGCAGTATCTCAAGGTACATTAGCCAGAAGGAAGGGGTGTCCTGTGCTAAGATACATGCTGATTCTGTATGGACGAGGAGGCCCCCAATTACTGTCCAATTAATCAACAGTTCTATGTAAGTATGAAAGTGTATGTTTCACTGCCTCCTCGTATTCTTCACTTTACTTGGGTTTTTCAGTAATCCACAAAACTAAACTGTCCAAAGGGGTGAAGGCCTGACATCTTCTTCTCTTTTCTGTTTGGCAGATAGTACTACTAGTCTGACTGATAATCAGCTAAATCTCATCGGGGAAAACCTGGGAAAACAGTGGAAACATTGTGCCCGTAAGCTGGGCTTCACCGAGCCTCAGATTGATGAAATTGACCATGACTATGAGCGAGACGGACTGCATGAAAAGGTTTTCCAGATGCTCCAAAAGTGGCGCATGAGGGAAGGCAGCCAGGGGGCCACGGTGGGCAAGCTTGCCTGGGCCCTCTACCAGTGTTCCCGGAAGGACCTTCTAAGCCACTTGGTGGAAAGGGGCCAGAACTAACCCTAGAGGGGCTCTTGCAACAGGAAGCAAGTTCTCCGCGTTGGCTGAGAAGCGCCAGACGCGTTCAGAATGTCCTCTTTGATATGGGTTCTCTCACTAGCTATGGACAGTTTCCTACATTGCAGAGCTAGAGAACAGGAAGAAAAATCTGCAGCCAGCAGCCTGCTTTCAGGAAAACACAAGCTGGAAAATCAGAAAAATGAGTTTTTAAAAGCAGAGAAGAGATATTCAAAAGAAATCAATTCCCTTCAGCTCCTGCCACTGCCTTCAGATATGTCCATTCAGTTTCATGGGTTTTGGCTGAATGACAAAGAAAGTGAATATAAAACAAACCAACTTTATTACTTTGTGTTCTTCACAAAAAAGAGACTTATCTTTTGGGGGGATACCAGGAATCAAACTCAGGACTTTGTACTTGCCAAGCAGGTGCTCTGCTGCTGAGCTATATCCCTGGCCCTAGACCTCTCTTACAACCAAAATGTAAAATTCTAAATTCTGGTCAAATGTTTTTTATAATGACAACCAAAGCTTATTTCAAATTACAGGACCTGTTAACTTTGTATCAAAGGTTCTAGCAGTCACTACAGGCTTTAATAGTTATGTGCTATCCCATTCCATTATGTCAAACTAGAGCCACTTTAATAAGCAGTTTAAAGAAGAAAAAATACACGGGGAAAAAAATCAGGTTTTTTGGCAGTTGCTGTAGGGACCAGCAAGTAACTGTGTGTTATGGTTTATGTCTAGTTGTCCCCCCAAAGCCTCATGAAGTCATTGGGCAGGGACTTCTATAGATTGAGACTTGACTCATTAGTCACTGGGATTATGTGTTTTAGTACTGATGGGATTATCGGTCTGAGTAGGTCTGGGACTATGGGTGTGGTCTAGGGTGGATATCCCAAGGCAGAGAGCCTGATAGGAATATATAGAAAGACAGAGACAGACTAGAGCTGTTGCTGTCCTGCCCTGTTTGGTTGGCTGCCTCTATCACCATTTTTTAAAATGATTTAATATTTTTATTATATAAATTTAAAAATGATTATATTACATATTTTCATCATCAGATCAGTTTAGATTAATACATATAGGGATATAAGAATGATCAAACAATTAAACATTAACACATTCAATCAACATTACTTTTTTTTTCTTTTCCCCTTTCTTATTTTAAAAGTTGACACATTGCATATTGTCCTCACAATAGTTCTACAGAGCACAGTGTGTGGGCATGACCCACCACCCTACTGATGTTGCTAAG
>PVJA010005674.1:38769-77857 GCA_004027025.1 Myocastor coypus
TTTTTTTTTTTTTTTTTTTTGCTGGGTGATCAAGGGCAAGTCAGAGCAAGACCTGTATAACAAAACATTCAGGTGTTTGTTTGTTTGTTTGTTTTTTGTATCTTCCAGGGTCAAATCCCCTCAGGATTAAGTTTGGGACCGTATACAGTACTTTGTAGAACTGTTGTTAGTGTCAGCCTTCAGGACGAGTCACAGCCATTGCTTAGCCAGTTTGCTTTCTGTGAAAGCCTGAGAGAATGTTTTTCTCTGGGTGACTCTCCATAGACGCACTATAGTTCATTTATCCCTTTCCTCTGAGGTCACATAATCTCCTTGACCAGAAAATTTGGGACACCTCTGAGTTATGGGATATTACAGCACAGGTTCTCATATCCTGAGTCCCTGTTGACCTTGAAGGGCTAGGGCCAAAATATTGTCTATCCTCATAGCCCTTTTTCTCCAATTTTTGGTCTGTTAACTTACATTCTTAACCCTCCAGCAGAAAAGCTTTCTGATACTATTACACTGTAGCATAGGTACTTAAGCTTATCATCACTGGCTTTCTGAGTATCAGATATCTTTGACTTAGCTTGGAATTGATATTTTCTGACCATCATTGATATTCGAATAACATTCCATACATTGTGATATAAGCAGTTACACAATTTTGACACAGATATTTGGGAATTCAAGGAAATACAAAATTATAGCCTGTCAAGACTATGGTATTTGGCCCAGTCTCTTATTTCCAGGTACTACTCTTGAGAGAGAGAATGACAGTAAGTGAGTTTATACCGGGAGCAGTACACATCAAAAAGACAAGAGTGACACGTATTCCAAGCATAGTTTTAGTGTTACATAGTGCTATGTTCAATATGATGAACCTTTTGAAGGTTCTTGAGACCAGTATCTGATTCATCCCGTGTACATAAGTGCATGTCTATCACCATTTTTGCTGCTGTTCCACCGCCATGAACTGGATGTTCTCTGTCCTGTTCTACTCAGCCTTGGGCCAGCTGAATATGGACTGAAAGCTCCAGTAACTGTGAGCCAATAACCCTTTTCCTTCCTTCATTTTGAGTGTTGGGTATTTGTCCCAGCAACAAGTAAAAAGTAACTAAGACAGAATTTGGTACCAGAAAAGTGGGGTTGCTGATGTGGCTATGCCTGACAATGTGGATTACAAGCCTTTGGGGATGGCTTATGGGAAGAGATAGGAAAGCTTCAGAAATGTCATCTACAAGTGAAGCATGGGAAAAACCTCGGCTGTTTTATTTGGGAGATTCTGGTCAGAGCTTAGACCAGAAGACTGACAGAAGGCCTTTCTGTAAAGACCAGACTGAGGAGGTTTCTGCAGGGGAAAAAGATAGGATTGGTCATTGGACTCCAGATGATTTGTGCTATGGATTGGCTGAAAGTCTGTCAAAATTCTGCTCGTGCCCAGGGACTTGGCCTAAGAATGAGAGTAAGCATGGAGGACTGACTAATCTTTCAAGAGATATTTCAAAGCAGCAAACAATTGGGGAAGTGGCATGGCTATTATTTGGTGGCTTTTAGCCAGATTTATGTTGAAAATCAACAGCAAAGAGCCAAGCAGGATGATTTAAAATGTGAGTTTGGCCAGAAAGGAAGCGGAAGCACCAGGAAAGCTGTGGACTGCTAAGATGGAGCTAATAGGATCTACATTGCTGGGAAGGAACCAGAGAATCAAAAGGATGGCCTGAGGGCATCACAAGAAGCAGCAGCTCTCCACCCTTTGCGGCCTCAGAATTGCAAGGGAGAGAGGCTTTGCCTTGAGAAGAAAGCCACAGAGACCCAAGTACCAGGATGGCAGCAGCAGCCAAACCAGGTTCCAAAATGGTGCCCGCATGGAGAATATGTTTTTCAGAATCAGGGTCAGAGCTCAGCGATCTAGGCTCTCAACCCCTTCAGACAAGAGAGAAGGAAGCCCGGCCACTGCTCCAGCTGGCAGCAACCGTTGGCATTATCCACATAGGCGTATGCAGAATGTGGGAATTCTGAGGTTAAGAAGGCTTCCACCTCGATTTCAGAAGAAAGTGGGAGGCCAGGCAGTGTGCCCCCAACAGGGATGTTTGCAAAGCTGGGTGTGAGAAGCCTGTTCAGTGGAAACCCCAGAAGTTTGGAAAAGCCAGGGTCGAGGAATGTGCAAAGAGGGAGCAAAGCCGGCCTAAGAGAGAAGCCATGGGAATTACCACCAAGAGTGCTGTAGGAGCAGAGTTACATGGAGCTCACAACTCAGTGCAGACTGCTTTGGATGCTCCAGTTGAAACTATGGGATTTAATGTTTGCCCTGCTGGATTTTGGACATGTGTTACTCCCAGTATTTTGTATTACCCTGTTGTTTGCAACTTTTGAAATTGTAATGTTTGTCTTATGCCTTTGAATGTTGGGTATGTTTAACTCTTCTATTGTACAGGGGACACAGTTGAGAGTTTGCCTTAGATCTTGGAGGAGACTTGGGATTTGAACTTTTCAGCAATGCTGAAACTATTGGGATTTTGGCAACTCTTCTAGATGGAATAAAATGTCTTTTGTAAAAAGGGATATGTATGAGACTTTGGGGGTCTAGGGGCGGAATGTTATGGTTTATTTCTAGTTTTTCCCCCAAAGCCTCATGAAGTCATTGGGCAGGGACTTCTATAGACTGAGACTTGACTCATGAGTCACTGGGATTATGAGTTTTAGTACTGATGGGATTATCCGGGTCGTGAGTAGGGCTGGGACTATGGGTGTGGTCTAGGGTGGATATCCTAAGGCAGAGAGCCTGATAGGAATATAAAGAGAGACAGAGAGACAGACTAGAGCTGTTGCTGTCCTGCCCTGTTTGGTTGGCTGCCTCTATCACCAGTTTTGCTGCTGTTCCGCCACCATGAACTGGATGCTCTCTGTTCTGCTCCACTCAGCCTTGGGCCAGCTGAATATGGACTGAAACCTCCAGTAACTGAGCCAATAAACCTTTCCATCCTTCATTTTGGGTGTTGGGTATTTGTCCCAGCAACGAGTAAAAAGTAACTAAGACACTGTGACACTATAAAAAGTTCCTGAGTAACTTTTTTTTGGCTCTTTGCTAGTACTAATACTTTGAATAACTATAACTTCTATTACCAGTAATGCTAACGCCATTTCCAAGCCCATGCATGCATCCTGAAGAGGAAGCATCCGTGCAGGAAGCATTCGCATCTTTCCTCTTCAGAAAGGCCAGAGGTGCAGAGCTGACCGTTGTTGAGCTGCTCCACCCACCTAACCCACTGTGCTGCAGAGACACACTGTGCGTTTGTCACTGTGTGCCCTGGAGTGAAAAGTGACAGCTTCAGAGTCTCTGTATTGTGTGTAGCATTCACCCTGCAAAGCCCATGTGCACCTCAGGCTTAGAAACCTGAAGACCGCGCAGATTGTGCCCACTGCTCTTAGGTCTCCCAGAAGGGAGGGCGAGAGCACGGGGAGGGTCGGCCTGGCTCTCTGAAGAGATGCTGGTGTCTTGGGTCCATAACAGTACTGCTAGGTCTGCTGCTGAATGCCCTGCAACCTCAGCTCGCACACCTGGAGAGGGGCCTCAGAACAGATCTCTGTGTCGGTAAGCCAAGCAGCTGTCATAGGTGCTGTCCTGTACCTTTCAGTATGTTTGTGAGCATCACTGACCCCACCTACTGTGCCATATGCCAGCGATACTAGCTTCCCTTCCTGTGCCTAGGTGTGATAAAAATGTCTCCAGACATTGCTATCCATAGTATTCCTTGGATATGCAGAAGGGTGCATGATGAAAATATGTAATACAACTATTGTTAAATTTAAAATAAGTAAATAAATATTTTGAACTAAAAAAAAAGGTGCAGCAAAAGGCATTGCTGTTGTTTTTTAAAAAAATAAAAGTTTGTACTTTACTTACAGCTACTGAAATGATATTTGTGTCTGTATAAGTGAATCAGCCTGGGGTTCTCTGCTACGACAGCGCTGTGCGCTTGGCTCTTCCTGCTCACGCTCCCCATTTGCCCTGCCCCAGGCTCCCAGACTGCATGCTTTGGACCTCAGGAAGCAGCATACCGCATGCTCCTTTTCCCTCTCCCTCCCCCTACCCTACACCCTACCTGAAAAGGGCCAACGTACTGTGTCTCCCAGTACGTTCACACAAAGCCCAAATTCCAACACTGCTCAGACCAGAAACTAAGCAGGACAACCCAGACAAAAACATGAGGAAAAGGACTGTCCAGTCTTAGTTCTGGAGCACAGATTTTTCCCTCAGTGTGACAGTCACAATCTTTGCCTATCGTGTGAAATAAGGTCTTTGCAAATACAAGGTTTTAAACAGTACTTTGATGTCATTTGCATGTGTCAAAGGAAAAAATGTTTCTAATAATACTCATATAAACAAGTAGTTTAAATTTTCAAGATTTTAGAAGCAGCTAATTACAAGGAAACCACCCAAGGACTAATGCTCCCACTATAGCTGTAGGGCACCTAATAGTCCATGTACAATATTACAAAATAAAGCAGGTGCAGATTCCATTCTTCAGCAGCGTAGCCTAGGCTTCCTTCTAACTTCTTTTGCTCGTTTCCTCACTTACTGGGAGGAATAGGGCAAAAGGCTGACAGGTGTCTGGCATAAGAATGTCAGTGACTTTCTAAACTGCTCGACAGTATACATAAATGCTACTCAAATGTGAAGCTAGTCAACAGGGTACCAACGACAAAGCAGTACAAGTATCTTTGTACAGCACTAGGACAGTGTGCTGAAAGTGTACAGACTACTATTTTTAACCCTCCTTTCCTCTGACAAATCTCAACATTTGAGGGGAAAAAAAAATGTGAACCACACCAAAGATTTATGATCATCAAGTGAAGGTAAAGTCAACTCAACACGTGACCAAGACACTTGCCCAGTGTAGACAAGCAGGCCCTTTCTGGATAGGGAGACCCTTCCCATGCGAGACAGCAAACAGGCCCATGCAAGACACTCCCCAACCCCAAGCAAGGGTGAGACCATCGGTCTACACTAAACTGGTGCTCATTTTGCTTCCCCTTAGCGTGGGAAAGCAGACATGAGTACCCACCAAGTGAGGTGGTCCTGCACAAGGGAAGCAGCAGGCCCGTGGCTGCTGCCACTCAGTCCAAGAGTACAGCTGAACACCCACCCATGACACATCAGGCAGAGACCAGCGGGCTGACTCCTTTTCCTACCCACCTATGGGAGCAAGGACATGGCTTGGCTTGGATGATAACCAGTCTGGGATGGATGGTTAGAAGGGATTCTGTGCACAGAGAGCATTTTAAAAACCCACAGGCCAGACAGCAGGCCAATGCTGGGGAAGCTTAAAAACAGGAGGATCGCTATGAGCGAGCTGTACAGTGAGACGCTGGAGCAAATACATAAAAAACAACAACACAGGCTCCAAAGTTAGGCAGAAACAATTGTGTCTGGCTGGATCTCAAGACTGTAGATCTTGGAGAGAAGCCACTCATTCGTAAACATCTTCCCTGGGATTTTGGAGAGCTTAAGGATTTTTCTTTCCCTCTTTTCTTTTCTGTCCTTTCTCACTTTCAGTCTTTTCTCTTTGATTTCTTGCATTTTGCTCTCTGTTTTTTCTTTTTCTTCATTCTATCTTTAACATTATTAATTTATTTTGACTCCTCAATAGGAGCCCATCTCATTTTTTTCCTCCTACTTCTCGTACTTCATTAATTTCTCAAGTTGTGCTCTTTCATTCTCAGTAGGATAAATACTTGCCTGGCAAGCCCAAGGTCCTGAGTTCAATCCCCAGTACCAGAAAACAAAACAAATAAACAACGACAACAAAAAACTAGTACAACTAAGCTTTATGAATCTTTAAATAGCAACTTTACATTACTGCTATTGAATATTGTGCTGTTAGCACAGATAAGGTTGTTCCACATCATTGATATTTACTATAGGTAAATAGTAGATCAATATTTTCTGTCTTGTTATGTTCATACTATAATCATATATTTTCCATGGCTAAGGACATTTTTGGTCCTTATAGTCTGTCAATACTGTTTGTATTTGATGTTGTAATTAGTGCCAATTTCATTATTATAGCCAAGGTAACACACTGGTTGCTATTATTTGGTTTTCTTGCAATGACAATATCTGGATTGCCTCGGGTCATTAAACAATACTGTGCCCCATTCTTAAAAACTGGATAATGGGCCAAATATATTGTAACCTCCCACCTCAAGTAAACAGAAGTGCCTGGATTGAGGGACAGAGGAAAAGGCCAATAGCCATGGAAAGTAGGCACTAACTAAAGAGTTCTCCATTCTAGAGACAAGACTTTTCGCTATAATCAACCCACAAACCATAACACAAAAACAAACAAAAATATAAATAGGAAAAGATAAACCAACAAATACCTCCAAATGCTTTTAACTTCCCAAAAGCTGATTTATGGGGCATCAGAGAAGAAGCCAAAATTCGCATGCTCATATTACTTGAAACAGTATCAGTGAAACTAATAAAATGGAACAATATTGTATTGGGCAAGTTCATAGAAGATAAAAGCAATAAGATATTGGGCCAAATAAACAAAGTGACCAGAAGTCTACAGAAGACATTAATAAAGAGCTAACAGCTAAACAAAATGATATAAAACATGGATGACCAACATAGGAAAAAAATTAGTCCATAACAGGCTCCAAATAGAAATCCAGAAAATTAAAGCTCCTATTGACAGTACTGGTAGCAGAAGACACTAATGCAAGGATCAACATCAGAACTGAAGACTACTGTCAGTGACCAATTAATGAGAGAAATCTTAAAACAAGAGAAGAGGGTCAGAAATATAGCTCAGCAGCATAAGCACTTGCCTGGCCAAGTGTCCTTAGTTCAATCCCTAGTGCCCCCCCAAAAAAAAGGGGGGAGGAAAGGGGGACAAAGGAGTGGGAGGGGGAAGGGGAGTGGAAGGAAAGTGGGCAGAGAGAGGAGGAGAGAAATAAAAGCCAAGTGTGGTGGCACACACCCATACACCTGTAATCCTAGCACTTGGGAGGCCAAGGTAGGAGGATCACTGTGAGCTCAAGGTCAGCTTGGGCCACATAGTGAGTTCAAGATCAGCCTCAACTGCATAGGGTGACCCTGTCTCAAAAATGGATAGAGAGGAAGGATGAACAATGGATCCAACAGTTCCTGATGACAAAAAGAAAACAACAGTAAACTGGAATTAGTGAAAAGCCAGAAGACAACACATTAAAAAAATATTGAAATAATAACAGATAAAAGATGCATATAAAACCTCAAGCAGCAGAATCAGAAAAGAATCTCTGCATGACACAATATACTCAAAATCTTGCAAGTCCAACACAAGTAGACTAACCACTTAAAAATGGTTAGAGAAAAGCAATGAATCACTTATAACATTAACCCATTAGAATTATAGGAGAGCTGGGCGTGGTGTCTCACGCCTGTAATCCCAGCACTTGGGAGGCTGAGGCAGGAGGATTGGTGCGAGTTCGAGACCAGCCTGGGCTACAAAAGTGAGCTCAAGGCCAGCCTCAACTGCATAGCGAGATCCTGTCTCAAAAAGACAAAAAAAAAAAAAAAATAGAATTATAGGAGACTTCCCAGCACAAACCTTCAAGACCAGGAAAACCTGAAGTGAAGTGTTTTAAGCCTTTAAAAAAAAAAATTCTAACCCAGACTGACATACCCCAAAATTCAATTTTTCAAAATTGATAGAGAAATAAAAAATATTTTCATGATGAAGAAAACTTAGAGAAATTCATGGCCACTAAATTAGCACTCTAAAGAGTTCTGAAGAATATCCTAGGGAGAGACAACCAAGCTAACAACAGCAAAAGATCTAAATGAATATACCCAGTAGGGTGAGCAATTAAGTAGAAGGTAAAGAAAGAGAATCAGCCACAGGAAGATAAGGCAGTGACATGAATAAGTCAATACATATCAGTGATAATGATGTGAATGGTCTCAAGTGCCAATCAAAAGACACAAACTAGCAGAATGACTCAGAAAACAAAATCCAGTGGCATACTATACACAAAAAAACACATTTAACCTAAAAACCAACTCGTAGACTAATACCCAAAGGCAAGCGATCAACATTCCATGCAATAGGAACCTGAAAAAGAGCTAAGTACACTCCACTCCAGAACTGATCAAAAGAGGCAAATAATGTCACTCCATATTGGCTAAGAGAATAATCCAACAGGAAAAGATAACATACGTACACCAAACAACAGTCTACTCAACTTCATAAAGCAAGTACTACTACGCATGAAAGAACACATAAACATAATTTTAGTGGAAAACCTCAGTAGCCACTATCACAAATACATCAATAAGACAAAAGAAAAAAACAATATCAGAATTGAATAAAACTTCCAAACAAATGGACTTAACAGATATTTATTGGATAACAGATATCCATCACAGCAACAGCATCACATGGGATTCTTTTCAGCATTACATAGGACATTCTCCAAAATAAACCACATATTAACCAATAAAGCAAGTTTAAGTATGTAAAGGAATTGAAATTATACCACGCACATTATCAAATCATAGTGAAATGAACTTAAAAAAAAGAAAATACTAAAATTATGCAAATATACAGAAACTAAACAATATACTCTTTTCAAAAAATATTTATTTATTTGATACACAGTTCCCATTCATACTGATCCTCCCATCTCAGCCTACCCAATGCTAGGATTATAGGCATGCTGGTACAGTGGGGCTCCAGGGCCGGTATGGCACGCAGTACTGGGGATTGAATTTGGGTCCTTGCACTTGCCAGGCAGGTGATTAGAGCACCAAGTTATCTCCCCAGCCCTAAACAATATTCTCTGAAACAAGTTACAGGATAAATCAAAAAATCAGATGGTTTCTAGAAACAATAAAAAAAAAAAAACAAGAAAAATGCCAGTACAACATACTAAAACTCTGGATATATTCCGGTACTGGAACACAGTGGTAGTAATCCTAAAAGGGAATTTTATAGCTGTGAATGCCCATATTACAAAAACAGAGCAAGCCCAAATAACTAACTTAATGATACACTTCAAGGTCTTAGCAAGATGGTTCAGTGGTCTAAAGCACCTGCTTAGCAAAGCTTAGGGCAACCTCTGGGATTGTGGTATGGTCCCTGGCACCACATGCCACATATAAAAGAAAACCAAAAATAATCCAAACCTAAAACTAGTACAAGTTGGGAAATTTTAAAGCCCACAGCGGAAATCAATAAAACTGAGGCAAAAAAAAAAAAAAAAGAGAATGAATCAATGAGTTGGTTCTTCAAAATCATAAAAAATATAGGAAGACAATGGCCAATTTAACCATAAAAAGGAACAAAAAGGCACAAGTCAATGCAATTTTTTTAAAAAAATGGTGGAGTCTTTCTACACAGCTCAGATCATAGTGATCCTCCTTTCTCAGCCTCCCCAGTGCTAGGATTACAGGTTTGCGCCTTTCAAGGCCAACATGGCATGCCTCAGGTACCAGGTCATGCATGGTATGTGGTACAAGGGAGTTGAGATCAAGCCTGGGACCTTGTACTTGCCAGGCAGACACTTAGACTTCTGAGCTATCTCCTCAGTCTGCAATGCAAATGAAATGAAAAAGATGAAATTATAAGACACTGCCAAGATAAAAAAGATTATTAACAACTAAAGTAAGTTCCCAATTTTGCACACATTCAAGTTGAAAACTTTCCAATAGGAATGGACCTCAGATTTCAAACATATGTAGATATGAACAATTTGCAGAAGTAGCTCACATATGTGTCGACACTGTTACAGTTGTGCTGCTGTGTTTGCTGTACAGTGTAACAGTGTACAGTAGTACACAAACATGTACTAAGTACTGCAAACATGCACTAATATTTTTAAAGTCAATTCAAAATATGTGGTTCATGGAATAGACTTTGAAAGTAGAATATTAATATTTTGCATATCCCCTTTTGGCCAACTCTGCCTTTACTAAAGTAAAAAAAAACAAACTCCAAAGGACTGTAAGGACTCTCCAGTAAACAACTTACCATGGATGGAACATTTTAAAACTCTGTGCACACAGGACATACCAGAAGGATCTCTTAGAGGGAAAACAACACAATACATAAGAAGCTATTGTCTTGAGTTATTGTAGCTACAAATCTGCCTGTTATCTCCAGTTAAGATAGCGCATATGGCGGTCCAACTTCAAAGGACAGCTGGTTTTTTCTCTCCAGATTATTTATAATCTTCAGAAAGCTCAAATCAAACACTCTTTAAAATGGTGGTAAGTGGTGGCTCACGCCTGTAATCCCAGCACTCAGGAGGCTGAGGCAGGAGAATTGGTGCGAGTTTGAGACCAGCCTGGGCTACAAAAGTGAGCTCAAGGCCAGCCTGAACTGCATAACGAGACCCTGTCTCAAAAAGACAAAAAAAAAGGTGGTAAAACACATGTAAATTACCATCTTAGATATGAACTGTACAGTTCTGTAGCATGAAGTAATTCCCATTTCAGGACAGCCATCATCACCATCCATACACAGAATTCATCTTACAAAACTGAAACTAAATCTGTTAAAAACTAGTTTTCTAGTCTGCTCACAGGCAGCTCCTAGGAACCTGCATTCGACTTTGTCTCTCAACTTGATGACTGCAGTAGGAAGCTCCTATACACCTAGCTTATTTCGGCTGGCATAATTTTCCAGGGTTCGCCAATACAGCACGTGTCAGAATTTCATTGCTTTTGAAGATGCTGTTCCACTACACGGACGCCCACAGTCTATTCTCACTCATCAACTGATGGCCGTAGGGCTCCTCCACCTCTGGGCTCTTGTCTTTTCTCTACAGATTATTTATAATCTTTAAAAAGCTTAAGTCACACATTCTTCAAAGTGGCCACAGGGTACTTTTCCTGGCCAACAGTGGTCTCTGGGGGTTTTGATAGGTACCAGCCTAATGGGTAGAAACGATAGAAAGGGAGAACTCCTAACTTGATCATCCCCTAACACAAACGTACTTTATCCCACGCTGGGAAAGGGGCGGCTCACTCACTGCCTAGTGGTTTGAGGAACCGCCAGGACGCCTCCCAAGTGAGTGCGGGAAGCTTGGTGGCTCTCGAGGGCTTTGGTCACCGTGGCAATGGGCAAGCACGAGGTGGCCCGAGTGAAGACAGCCAGCCTGGGAACTCGGGCTAACACTAACCGAAGACACGGATTTCAACACTCGAGCTCCTCGGAGGGGCGTTGCCGACGGGCGTGACGCGACGTAGGGGCGTAGCATGGCCTTGGCCCGAGGAGAAAGGGCGGAACGAGATGTGGAGGCGGGACTTCCGGAGGGGCGGGCCAGGCTAAGCGAGACGCTCTCTGAAGGTGGGACTTCCGGAGGGGAGGGTTTCTGGGGTGGGGCTTCGTGAAGTGTGCGAGGTGTAGGGTCCAAGCATGCGCGTAATCTGGCTACGGTCTGACAGGCGACAATGGCGACCGCGGTACGATGTCGAGGAGAGCCGCGGTTGCGGCTGCTCTCCTCGCTCCTGAAGCCCAGTATCCACCTTCCACGGGCAGGGCGAGCAGCTGCGTTCGGGTAATATAGCATCCTCTCTTTCGGCAGCCCCCGCGTCGTCTCGGTGGGCGTTGGAGGGGCACGCTGGCCCTTGCGGGCGGGCGGGCGGGCGGGCGGACGGCAAGAGAGCTGCGCTGGACGCGGCCTGGCGGCTGGGGACGCCGGGACCCCGGGCAGACGAACAGACCCGGGAGGTAAATACGGGGTAGGTCACACACTCGCCCGTGGCGCCCACCAGTTTCTGGCTTAAATGTATGAACATGCACACAATCTGCATTTTTCTCCTCCCTTCCCTACCCCATTCATATTTTTTAAAAACGGATTCTCTGACTTGGTGTCTTGAAAAGGGATCTTAAAAGATTCTGGGCAGAAATTGTGAACGGAGCAGCTGGAAGCTTGCTTACACAAACATACACAAACACACACGTACACAGTGCACTTAACTGTAGATAGAGTTTGATTAGTGGTGGTGGGTATTAGAGAGGTACCTAGTATACCTAGAACTTTGCTTGATTTAATGTTGAAACTACTGACTTGGAAGAACGGCAAATCTGATGAGATTTAAATTTTTATAATTCAGTTGACTAGTTACAGAGTTTCTTATTTGGTTTAGGTTTCTTTTGTTATTTTAGAGTTACTGGATTTTTCAGTACAGATGGAAAAACATGTCAGTGGCTACAACTTTGCAAATCAGCCGCGGAACGTGTGCCCGCTGTTGACTTTCCCGTTTGCAGGAAGGGATTAAGATGCGGTACTGTGGTCGTATAACACCATACTGTGGTAGTTATTGTCAGAAGGCGGTGTTCTCTTCATCTTCCTAAAATATCTCTGGAAAACAGGTTCCTCTGGATTTTGTACTGCCATTGTATGAATTAGGTTGCAGACTGGCAATCTGAGAAAATAAGCAGCAGTATTAGCTCATTCTAAAATAAGAGTGTAGTTCCATGTCAGGGGGTAAAAGGATTCCCATAAACTGTTTCAGTCAGGCCTGATATTTAACTCCTGTTATCCTAGCCAGGGACAGGTTGAGGTAGGAAGATGGTTACATTTTTCTTTCTTGCATGTATTTATTTTAATGTATTTGGTATAGCGTCTCACTATGCAGCTTGGAACTTATAGTGATCCTCCTGTTTTCAGCCTCCCAGCACTGGAATTACAGGTGTGTGCCACCACACCTGGTCTCTGTGGCTGGCGCAGCAAGGCCAGCCAGGGTCCCTACGCTTGCCTAAGCAAGCACTTAGTCAGCTGAGCTATCTCACTGCCCCTGATGGCCACCTTTTTGAAGCCATCCTGAACTACATAGTGAGTTGAAGTCAGCTGGAACTATATAACAAGGCCCATGTTCCCCCAGAAAAGTTCCAAAATAGCCAATACCTGAGCTATAACTGATTTGTGTGCTAAAAACCTGCTTGTAGGCCTATTATTTAAAACTTTGACCCTTTTCCTGTTTCATAATCTCTAAAGGGACTTATACCTAGGTTAGGTCAAAAAATCTTTGCTACTTGAAGTAGTATATTGTGTACAGTTGGAACATTGATGGTTTATAGAACCTGACAATCTGCCAATGAAAAATATACTTCAAGTTCAGTCTTGGGGTGCTCTGTGGAAGCAGCATATTTCATCCTTCCCTAATGCCTGCCACTGCCCCACTTGGCAGCCATGCTAAGTTCAGTCCCCATTGCTAACTCCTGGCAGGCATGCTGCCATTGCAAAATTAGAAAGCTTAGGACTGGCCAAATAGCTCAGTGATTAAAGAACCTGCCAGCAGGCGCAGGGGCCAGGAGTTAGATCCCGGGGGCTGCCCTGCTGGCTGGGACTTGCTGATAGGACTGAGGCTGAGCATGGCGGTGCACACTTGTAATCCCAGCTCTTGGGAGGCTGTAAACAGGTGGTCACTACAAGGCTGATCCAGTAGTGAGACCCTGAACACCCTGTGGACCCTTCTGAAAAAAAAAAAAAAGCTTATCGTGGGGTTCAAATAACTTACTACCATCCTAGCTGTATGAGTGAGAATAAGTTCTTACCTTCTCGGAGCCTCCTGTCTTGTAGTTTGTGAGGATTTGTAACTGTAAAAGATCTGTTCCATATGTACTTAGTAGGTATAATTATTAATGACCTAAACAATAAGAGTACAATATGGAAAAGGGGTGAAAATAAGTCTTGACAGTTCATTGGAATTAAAGCTTCCAGGTTCCTAATATGTTATTATAGCTAACACTTTGTAAGAAATAGTGCAATGTGAATAACAAGGATTTTGAAAGGATTCTTACAGAGTTGTCCCCATTTTTATCTCGAATCAGAGTACTAAGTAAGGCTGGGGTCAGAATCTCAGGTGATCATCTCTGATTGGCAGAGCACTAGCTGTGTGACTAGGACAAATTACCTTGTCCTCAGATTCCTCAGAGGTAAAATTGGGTTAAGTATAATGGGCACCACAGAGCGAAAAGGGTAATGTCAATAAAACTCATAGCAAATAAATAAATAAAACTCATAGCAGCTAGAATAAAGTAACAAAGGTTGCCTTTGGCTTGATTATGGGCTCTGAGCTGTTGCATCTTTGTCTCCATACCTAGCAGCCTGTCCCTCTTTGAGGAAACACTTCATCCCCGAGTATTGTCTCCTGAGCATGAGCATTCTCTAAGGTTTTCCTTTGCTCCAAATTGCCAGTCTGGCCTCTCAGAGAGGGAGTTGCAAGGACAGGGTAGGAAAGCAAGCTGTGAAGGAGATATGGGATTGTGCTTTCTTTCAGTAAATTAGTAGTCATTCCCAACCTTGGTTGCCTATGGGATTTTCTAGGGAAATTAAAAAATACTCACACCTGGTTTCTACCCCAGAGGGTTTGGGGTTTGACCAACTGTAGCTTGAACATCAGATGCAGATATGATTCAAGAACCAAGCACACTTCAGGGTCTTTTTTTTTTTTTTTTTTTTTGTCTTTTTGAGATAGGGTCTCACTATGCAGTTCAGGCTGGCCTTGAGCTCACTTCTGTAGCCCAGGCTGGTCTCAAACTCACACTGATCCTCCTGCCTCAGCCTCCCAAGTGCCGGGATTACAGGTGTGCACCACCACGCCCGCGCCCGGCTACTTCAGGGTCTCTTGAGGCCTGATCTTGGCCTGACTATTGCTCTAAGAGACCTCTTCATAAGTTGTCACATAAGCTGTCCATACTCCTATCTTACATTTCTGTGAAAATAAATCAACACTCAAAAGTTTTTTATCTTTCAAAATAAACCTTTTTTAAAAAATAAATAATCCTTTGTCTTTCTCTCCCACTTGGAGATTCCCAGGTTTTTAGCCTCCACGTTCCCCAGTGGATATGCGAGTACCTCTGGTGCCACCACAAAGGAAGGACGTTGATGACCAAGCCCTTTCGTTCCCCCGAGCTTCACAGCAAAACACTGCACTGTTTGGCCCAGCTATTGTTCCTGTCTTCACACTGCTTCTCCCCACAGTGTCCTTTGCTCCCGGGCCTTTCATAGTGTAATTTCATCTCCCAGAAATGCCTTTCTCACCACATCCTTTCTTTAGAATTTTAGCCAGCTTTGCAACTTCAAAGACAGAAATACTCTCATTCTATAGCTCCTCATGGAGCAGCAGGACTTACAGGCATATTTATAGCACTGCCATCTCTAGGGCACAAAGTGATAAAAGCCCAGTGAGGTCCTGGGCCCTGCACTATGTCCTAATGTGAGCTCTGTAAATGTGGTCATCTCTGCCCAGAGAGTGACCTCGCTTAGTGCAGGGAATGCTAGGAAGAGCTCTCCAGCTGCCTCAAGTCTTTCCCCCAGTTTGGACTTAGCCCTCCTGAGTTTTCAGAGCAATCCTATGTGGCTTTATAGCCTCTGCCCCAAATAATGAACAAAGCACATACACCTACTGGCTGTGGTCCACAGCGGTGTAATCCAGACCTCAGGAGGCTTAGGCAGGAGGATTACTGTAAGTTTGAGGCCAGCCTGGACCAAATAGCAAAATGCTACATCAAAAAAGGAAAAAAAAAAAAAAAAAAAAAAAAAAAAAAAAAAAAAAAAAAAAAAAAAAAAAAAAATATATATATATATATATATATATATATATATATATGTAGACCAATGAGCACTTGTTCGATAAATGTTTTCAAGTACATTTATTTGCTTTTATCTTGATCCTAACATATCTACCACCTTCCAAAAAATAAAAATGAATTCTACAAGGAATAGGATATTAATGTTGACAGAGTTGATTGTCTTTTATTGTTCTTCTAGCAGTATTTCTGTAATGAGCTTATGCTGTATCAGGTCTTCCCAGTTTTGTCTTATAAATTTCCAGAAATTAAACTTCCAGATTTTGTGTGTTAAGACTCAGTGAATCAATGTTCAGCTCATTTCTTTGGCACTCTTTAAGTTGCCCAATAAAATAAAACCAAAAAGGGAAACAAGATCTTGATTTTCAGATGTGCTACCCTTCTGTAATCATTTTGACAGAGGGCCAAGGTAACAAAAAAGGGAGTTAGTGGTGGATGTGACCTTCCTGACAACTCACACTAGAAGGGGAATGGTTCCCTCTAGCATCTGGCCTGGCCTGCCGCCTTATCCTTTGGGCATGTCTTGTGGTCACCTGGTCACCTACCTGGCAGTGGGTGAGGAAGTGCTGTATTGGCGTGAATCTCTGGACAGTCTATTCTGGAGCTTCTGGAGGGAGAGCTGAGAAGAGGTTAAGAGGAGCCCTGTCTGTGGAGCAGGACAGACACTGGCGGTAGATCTGTCCTGTCCCACACAGTCCAGCTATGTGTTGGGTCATGGGAGGGCCTTGAGAGGAGGTTTATGGGCGTGGCTGCTTCCCAGTCACCACAGGAATATCTAGGGCCCCAGAACCAGCAAGGCCATGGCAGGACTGGTAGATGGCCCCTGACCACAGCCCTCTGAAAGCTTTGTGAGAAACACTGCACCAAAGACGGCCTGGGACCACAGCTTCTCTGGGGATCCCTGGGGCTCATCTCCTCAGCAGTGCCTCCAAGGCTGCCATGGCCCAGGTGACTACGCTAGACCTGCTCAGCTGCAGACAGACCCGGGCTCGGTGCTCCAGCCCCCAGGATTGTGTCTTGGGTGCGTTTCTGGCCTCTGAACAGAAAACCTTGGTACTTTGGTAAGGCAGACCCCGGGCTGGGCGCTGCCGCAGAATCAGGCCTAAAGACACAGTTCCGATTTGCAGTCTTCTAAGAAGGATGCAGGTTGGTGTCATTGTTGCACACATCAAGCTGCTGCAGCCTGAGGGGGGCGCTGGAGCTGACTCGTGCGTGCAACGGCAGTTGTGCCATGTTAGACGGGTACACCTGGCGTGTAAAATAATTTTGCCTCAGGAGTTTTCCCTTTTCCTTTCCAGCACTTCAGTGAGCTCTGGCAAAGTGGCTGTGAATGGCGTTCACCTGCATTACCAGCGAACTGGAGAGGGCGAGCACCCAGTCCTGCTGCTGCCAGGGATGCTGGGTCCGGACACGTTTAACGGATGCTCTTTTGCATACTTTCTGACCTCGTAATACAGGCACAGTGGTAGATGCCAACTATTGATTATTAATCTGGTGGAATGTTTCCAGGAATATTTGCTGCAATTCACTTGGCTGATTTAGAAAAGTATTAGCGTTTTGTTGCATGCCATTTCCCATAAAGTACCTAGTTTTTCTCATGGGAGTACGCTGTAACACCATGGTTGCCCATAGTTTGGAAGGGCCCCAGGGATCCAGGGGAAGGCACAAGTATTTGAAGGGAGAAAGTGAGTGGATGAGAAGCTCTTTGAGTTTGTCTGGCGTGAAGGGATTTTCTAGGATATGAGACTTACAGTGCTAAAGCCAGAATGGGTAGTTCACTGTTGTACTTGATACTTTCAATTACAGTAAGAGGCAAGGAGGACTGGTAAAATAGCTCAGCAGACTAAACACCTGCTTAGTAAGTGCAGGGACCAGGGTTCAATCCCCAGCACCATATGCCACACCAGCCTTGCTCTTGGGCGAGCTGAGCCAGCCACCAAGATCATGCGTCATGGTACGCTCCTGTAATTCCAGTGCTAAGGGGGCTGAGACAGGAAGATCACTAGGAGTCTGAGCTACATAGTGAAACCCTGTACCAAATACAGTTTAAAAAAAAAAAAAAAAAAAGCAAGATGACAAACTGAAGTCCTTGAGGGACAAAATGAGGCTGAGGCTAGCGCGTTGCCTGTGTTGGTGCGTGCGGCAGTGACGCCCCCTAGCTCGCAGCCTCATTTTACAGATCAGCAGTCCAGATGTAGGAAGTTCAGGGGGAAATCTACAGCAGTCCCAGAGCATCCAGAACTTAGTTGCAAGGAGCATACAATTGTTGCTTTATTTTTTATTTAGCTGAACTTCCCCAGTATATACTCCTTTCTTTGTGATTTGCTGCTTTCTCAGTAGTCAAGTGCTAAAGGTTTTCAGGTAACTGATGGTATATCTTGGCCCAGTCTCAGCTAATGTGGTGCCATTGTGCAGACAGCATTTAGTACCTTTTTTCCCTTACGTTATCGTAATGAAAGGAGAATGTTTACCCCTGTAGCTGATGTTAAGACAGGGTTATCTATGAAAACGACTTACCAGGCTGGATTTCCATTCCTGCAGTATCATAATCATTGGCCAGGTCTAAAAACTGTTACCTGTGTAATTTTTGTTTACATAAAATAAAAATGTGTGATTTCAAAAAAATACAACAAAACAGTGACAGCTTCTCCTCCTGTCTTATCATCTGATACCTAGTCCCACCTCCCTGGGCTACACCCAGGTGTCTTTTGCTGGTACCTAAGTACTCTGTAAGCTCTGGGTTGGTGTTATTGGTGCTGGTCTTCACGTAGGCCAGAGAGCAAATGCCACCTCATTTCTGCAGTTGGTGTCTTGGCCTGTCCTCTTCTCCCTGCCTCCTGCCCTCCTTCAGGGTCGTCCCCACAGGAGTCCCTCCAGTGCAGGGACACAGAGGAGGCCCTGTGCCAGCAGCAGACACCGGTTCGGTTTCCTACATGACTTACCTGATCTTAGGAATATCTTGGCAGGAAGAATGATGGACCTTGGTAGTATTAAGGTGATCCTCCACCATCTGGAGAGAGATTTTTTAATTATAGGTACTTCTTGTGATGAGAAAACAATCATAAATATTTATGAGATGGCAATTGAGACTGGGTGTGGTGGCGAGCACCTGTGATCTCCGCTCTTGGGAGGCTGTAAACAGGTAGTCACTACAAGTCCAATCTAGTAGTAAGACCCTGAATACCCTGTAGTTCCTTCCCTAAAAAGTTATAAAAGGTACATTGCGATTAATCCTGCTCAGAATACTCCCCTTTGCTTTGAGCAGTTACCCCATCGTTCTTGCCACTTTCTAAAACAGTTCTTGGAGTCCTCTAGTGAATGTCTTTAGTTGTATATGATAGCTGCCTTGGTGTGCTGAATTAATTTAAAACATTAACTTTTATGGCCATTGATGTTTGAGAAAGATCTAGAAATTGCACAGCTCCAGATCCTGTGAACAGGGAAGATGAAGACACACTGCCATGTCTTTGCAAGGCTGCCATTATGCTAGCTGGAACTTGGCTGCAGCATTTGTGGCATTTCTGACCACACCCCATAAAGACACTCATGAAAGAACACTGTCAGCGCTGCTTTAGCAAGTGGCAAGAACAGTGGGGTGAATGTGTCAGAAGAACAAGGGAAATGTTCTGAGGGATGGTTCGTGGCTGTGTGACTTTTATTATGATAATTTCTAACATTTTAAACATTCACTATATAGTTTGCACTCTGTAGTTCAGTTCATCAGGCAGGGTATGCAGTGTTCATTTGCAGCCTCAGAAGTGGAGCAGACTCTGCAGGAAAATGCTGACTGGCCCTGGACTTAGCCTCTGGGGAGTGGCCTTCCCCACCGTGCAGTGGGCGAGATCCCACCACTGCTGCAGTGACCTTAGGGCCATGGGGAAGCTGCTGCCCAAGGCTGCCCAAGGTCTGACACAGTTCTGCTTCTCAGCGTAGGCTCTTTTGTATTTAATGAGACGGATGCATTTCATGCACCTATTCTCAGTGGCTTCATAACTACAAAATGAAATCCTAGCTTGTCTCTATAAACACCTGGAACTGAGCCGGGCGTGCTGACGCGCGCCTCTAATCCCAGCACTTGGAAGTCTGAGGCAGGAGGATCTGTGCACGTTCGAGACCAGCCTGGGCCACAAAAGTGAGTTCAAGGCCAGCCTGAACTGCATAGTGAGACCCTGTCTCAAAAAGACCAAAAAAAAAAAAAAAAAAAAAAAAACCTGGAATTTTAGAATTGTATTTTGAGTAATTTTGGACCAAATTTAAGAACTTTGTTTATAGATACTATTAGGTTCTCTCTAATTTGAAAGTTTTTTATTTTAAAAAGAAGCATGTCATATTTATTTATGCCTTTCATTAATTCTTTAAAAGTAAGGGGGAGGGGATTTTAAAGTGAGTCCTCCAAAGGGCAGAGAGAATAACCACAGGCCAAAGGGACCTAAGTCCCAATCACTTCGAAAATAGCCACTAGGGGGCGATCCAAGATAGGCCTGAACTCTAAGGTCTTCTACCCAGACTGCTTTGCTGACTACCTTAAGATTACTGCTGCTTCTGTTTTTGCTGTTGTACTTGATGCAGTGAAAGCATTCGCCAGAGATAATCAAGCACCTTTTTTCAGGAAGTGCAGAGACAGACTTTGCACCCCAGCTTAAGGGCCTGAGTAAAAAGCTCTTCACAGTGGTTGCCTGGGACCCCCGAGGATATGGACGTTCCAGGCCTCCAGATCGAGATTTCCCACTGGACTTTTTTGAAAGAGATGCAAAAGATGCAGCGGACTTGATGAAGGTGGGTCTGTCCCGGCGGTGCGGAGGGAAGGATAGCTGGATAATCCCAGGGTAATTTTTTGTTATTATTTCTCTCTGAAAAGCTAATACTGGGCTGCGGAGACAGTTCAGGGGCACAAGCACCTGCCTGGCAAGTGCACGGTCCTGAGTTTGATCCCCAGTTCTGCAAACAATAACTAAAAAGCTAATGCCGCGTGACTCCTATCACACAGGAGTGCAGTGGGCGTTCTGTTGTTTGTGGGCACTTCAGGTCTGACCCTTGCTGTTACGGACAGCAGTGTGGGTGTACTGAGCCTGCCTCCTGGTACATGCATGTGACAGTTTCATACAGACTTGAGAGACGCTGTGTGGGATTACAGAAGATGAAATGTTCACCTAAAGATAGTGCTGTGCTATTATCTATCCCCGCAGCAAGTAGGTTGGACTAATGCCTGTTACTTCTGTAACCTGTGCTGTATTTCTGATTACGCAGCATCTGTCGTGTACCATCTTGGTCCATTTTCTTTGACAGACACGTTTTCAGGTCCCGTAGATTCACCCAGGGACTTACACAGCTTCTCTAGGTCACCTTTGTCTTCCAACCCCTCTCTTCCCACAGCCCTGCTCAGTGACCTTACCAGATGCCTTCCTTCATCTTTCCAGAAAAAATGGGGTCCCTTTCTAAGCTTCGCATCCTATGCTCACAGTCCTGCTCAGGCTGTGCACGCACAGGGGTGCAGACATGCTGCGTTTGTCGTGTCAGGCACAGGCAATCACCACTGAGCTATTGCTCAACCTTTCACACAAGCAGAAGATGTAGCTCCCTCGCCACTGAGCCGGTCCCACTTACTCAAGTTCCTACCAAAGCTGAGTAAGAGTTGTCAGGTGGTGCAATATCGAGGGCTTTTATTCCTGGTGATAACAGATGGCCCAGCCCTGCATTGATTCCGATCCTTAGTGACTGTCAGGTAACAGACAGGAGCAGCATAACTGTGCTGTGTTTCTCCATGTGTCGCAGGAGCTGAGGTTTAAGAAGATCTCCCTGCTGGGGTGGAGCGACGGAGGCATCACCGCACTCATCGCCGCTGCCAAGTACCCATCCTATATCCACAAGATGGTCATCTGGGGAGCAAACGCCTACGTTACAGAGGAGGACGAAAGGATCTATCAGGGTAGGCTCTGCCGCCGGGGCTGGCATGAGGTCAGACGCACCTTGCTCAGTCATACCTCTTATTTTGATACGTATGACAGGGCATGGCTCACCCACTTCCAGTTCTTGACAGTGAGTTGAAGGAATAATGAGTGCTCAGAAAAGCAGCTCAGTTTAACCAGGCTTCCTGTTTCTAGAGGAGAAACTCGTGTGACTCAGGAAAAGACTGAGGAAAGGCAGTGTCTCTGCCGGCGTTGCTGGGTCTGAAGGAAGCAGGTGGGAAGTGTTACTCCTGACTTCATTTAGGGCGAGTGTAAAAGTGACTCAAATACGAAAGCTTACGTGCTGAGTACAAAAGCTTTTTCATGCTGTTTGCATTTTTAGGTGACCCTTCAGGCTTCTTTGGCCAGGGTCGCTGGCATTAGAGCAACAGCCAGCAGCCCGCAGCGTGTGGCTTGCCTGCTTCTGTAAAGTGCAGGTAGAAATCAGAGAAGCTTATTGTGTGGGCCAGGGAGACCAAGCTGGACTGGCCACCCTGCTGTTTGCGATACACTTCCACCCTCGGGGTTGCTGCCCAGGAACTGCATGATGGCCACACACTTGGGAACCATCAGCATTTAATAGGCCCCCAGCCACGGAAGTACCCCATCTCCAGCAAGCTGCCTGTAGTGGGGTGACTGTGCTCTCGGGAGGAGATGGGCTACACCAGGGATTGGCCCCAGCGACCACTGACCTGAAGCATCTCACCCCCTCCATCTGCCAGCTGCTCCCTTCAGGCTGGCAGCATTCCGTGCAGAGTGCCGTTGCAGCAGACCCCAGGGAGCCCGCTGTAGAGAGCCCGCTGCAGCAGGCAGCTCCCGGTGGGGCAGGCATTTTCTCCCCTCCCAGGTAAGGATCTGCACAGGCCTGGGAAGTCCCTTTCCCTGTACAGATAAGTGTGCAGACCCCAGCGAGGCCCTGGCAAGCCTTGTCCCTTTCACTGTTCTGCCATTCAAGGCCTTAGAAAGTTGCTCAGGCAAGTGTGCTATAACGATGTGGGGAACTCCGAAGGGGCAAGTGTGGCTTACTGGCCCATGCTGCCTGTCCTCTTGCTGTCCTGGGCTCACGCTAGCTCAGTGTGAGCCTCCCACACAGGAAACCTGCTCTCCCATGTCACCTACCTCTGCCCCCTCAGCCCTGCCGGCCTGGGAGGGTGGGTTCGGTCCCTGCTGTTAGCCTTCTTCATGGCTGCTGCCTTACCACGCTTCCCTCGCTGCTTTCATTGTTTCTGTTCTGATCCTGTTTTTCCTCGCATTTCCTTTGAGTTTCAGTGTGATTCTTCCTTTCCTACTCTCAAAATAGAAGCTGAGGTTACTGACTCAAGAGCTTATTTTCTTCTACTATAAGCACTTAAGGCTATAAATTTGATTCTAAGCCCTGCTATATCTATGTTCCCTGTAAGTTTTGATATGTTTTTAATTTAGATCAGAACATTTTTTTTTAATTTTATTTATTTATTCTTTTCTTGTTGCAGAGCCTTTGTTTGTTTATTCATTCATTTTTATGGACGGCTCAGCCTGCCCCAAGGGCACGGATGGCGCAGCATGTGGTGCCAGGGATCGAACCGCGGCCCCTGAAGTCGCCCAAGCTTTCCCAAGCAGGCGCTTTAGACCACTGAGCCATCCCGCCGGGCCCCAGAACATTTTCTAATATCCTTTCACCCTTAGTTTTTTAGAAGTGCATTACCTAATTTCTAAACGCTGGGGCCTCCCAGATATCTGTGCTGTTGCTGTCTAGCTTGATTCCATTAGATTCAGAAAGCAAAGCATGTGCTGGGCATTCAGTTCTTGGAGGCTCATTAGCGGTCAGTTTTGTGCTCCGGAGCACGGCCTGCCTTTACTCTGTGACCTCACCGTTTCTCCTCCTGGGCACCTGTTCTTGTAGTGCACAGCGCACAGTCTACCTGGGCCTGAGAGCCAGAGTGCAAGTCATGTCTCAGGGACTCAGCCGCCCTCCCCCTGCTGAACCCTGGCTGCATTCCACTGATACCATGCCCGTAATCCCTGTCTCCAGCACTCTGCTTCCACGCCCTAGTCTTTTTTTTTTTTTTTTTTTAATTTTATTTATTTTTTCCTTGTTTTAGAACCTTTATTTGTTTATTCACTCATTTTTATGGCCGGCTCAGCCTGCCCTATGGGCAGGGCTGGCGCAGCATGTGGTGCCGGGGATTGAACTGTGGTCCCTGTAGCCACCCAAGCTTTCCCAAGCAGGCGCTTTAGACCACTGAGCCATCCCGCCACGCCCTAGTCTTGAGCCGACTCCTTGACCCTCCCATTGTTTGTCCTCACAGGAGGTAACGCTTTATAAGGCAGTAAATTGAGCTTCATCACAGCAGGCATGTGTAGGAAGAAGCAGACTGTCTGTATGAATGGGGTTAGTGCTGCCTGCGGATTCAGGCATCCAGGGCATCTCGCACACATCCTGGATAAGGGGCCACTGTGCTACGCTTGCTGTCCCACCTGAACCTGAGGACCCTGAAGGCAGAGGTCTTGTCTCCTTCAACGTCAGTGGTAATGAGTGCACACCAGGCCTTAGACACGGCTTGCTGGGGGCTTTCACTGACTCGTGATGAAGGAGTGGTTTTCTTTATTTTTTTTTTTAATTTTATTTATTTTTCTTGTTTCAGAACCTTTGTTTATTTACTCTTTTTTTTTTTTTTTTTGTCTTTTTGAGACAGGGTCTCGCTATGCAGCTCAGGCTGGCCTTGAGCTCACTTTCGCAGCCCAGGCTGGTCTCAAACTCGCACCGATACTCCTGCCTCAGCCTCCCAAGTGCTGGGATTACAGGTGCGCGCCACCACGCCCGGCTTATTCACTCATTTTTATGGCCGGCTCAGCCCGCCCCGAGGGCAGGGCTGGCACAGCATGTGGTGCCGGGGATCAAACCGCGGTCCCTGAAGCCGCCCAAGCTTTCCCAAGCAGGCGCTTTAGACCACTGAGCCATCCCGCTGGGCCCCACGAGTGGTTTTCTTTGTTACAGCTCCAGTACTCAAGAAACATATCTGATTCTTTTGCAGTATAAATTAGTTCTGTTTTGGATCAGCAAACAGTTTGATTCAAATGATTATTTTGAGAACCATGAAACATAATTGCTACTTAATTTGGGGGAGTAATTATGCTTTGATATACAAAACTGGCTTCTTGAAATAAATTAGCCAAAGTAAATATATAAATACAAAGAATATTTTTGAGAGCATATTACATGCCAGGCACTGTTGGTACCACATTCTATGTATTGTTTACTTTTTGCTCCGGGATGTTATTAGAATCCTTGCTTTTCTGACGCAGATGCCATAGCATGTTTACTGTAGAGAAGCTGAGGCATTGGCTTGGTGTCACAGAGCAAGTAAGCGCAGGAGCTGGGCTCACACCCGGCCAGGACCCTGACCACAGTGCCCAGCATGCACGTCTGGCTCAGCTCTGCTATGCAGGATTTCCTGCCCCTGCAAACCCAGACACTACTTCCTGTGGGAGTCTGAAGGCTGCCCTGGACTTAACAATTAATTCGTGACACCGTGTGTAGTTGCCAGCACTTGCGTTCGTTGCTGCATTGTAGTCTGGGGACACCCTTGTGCTCAGTCTCTTCCAGTGGACAGCTATTTTATCTCCAGCTGTGTAGCTCCCCCTACCCTATCCAGGGCACAGGAATAGCAGTGTCTTCAGAAAGAGCCTGCAGTGAAACTACCAAGTGTCACTTTCTCAGACACAGGTGGCAAACTGTCACTTAACATCTGGAAGCAAACACAAGTGAGCCTGAGTGGAGAGAGCTACCTCTGCTCCTCGCTCTGGCGGCTGCCTCCCCCGGAGTGGCCCTTGGAGTCCTCTGCCAGACCTGTCAGATGTGTTCAGTGCCTGCCTCCTTTGGCCTCATCGCTACGTCTCCATCCAGGCATCAGCATTAGTTTGTCCAGGGCAAGAGGACTTTCCTTGGAGTGCGGCTGCTGGATGTAGCATTATGATTTGTTTTTAGTAAAGGTCTACAGGGTCTCACTATGTAGATTAGACTCGCAGTGATGCTTCTGTGTTCAGCCTCCCAAACAGCCGGGATTACAGGCCTGCACCACCACACCCAGCCTCACTCAGTGTCTGAGCGCACCTCCAGGGTGGGGACGGGGGATCAAACCTATTGTTGTGTCTGCCTAAGCAGGCGCTTTAATCTGCTGAGCTGTTTGGCTGGCCCAGCAGTGTTCTGATTTGAGAGGGCGCACTGGTCCATCCAAGGTCTCAGACACACACCGTCTACCACTAAGTAACCCCAGCAGCCTCTGTGTTGGAAAGGTTTTATTGGCTTTCTGCTCGCCTTCTGGCCAGCTCTTCTCCTGCTCCCACTCTGCTGCGGCTTCTCCAGCCTCCCAGCATCTTGATTTCAAGCAGCCTCTCCATACCCATCTCCAAAGGCTTCAGGCGGCCATGCTGGGCGCCTCTGCCCTGCAGTCAGCTCCCCCCTCACCTCTGAGCACTGAGGCCAGGCCACCGAAGCCGGGGCAGACGTGCTTGCGTTACAGGGCCCACGCCGTTCAGAGGCAGTGGTGCTGACAGCAGTTTCCCTCCATTCAGTTAAGTGCATTTGGCATCCTGGCAGGTGCCCATGCCATCCAGACCCCATGGATTAGTCTTTGATGTGACTTAATATTGTCAGGGTCAGCTCACCACTGAGGTTTGTCCTTTAAGAGAAGCACTGGAAGCTCTCAGTAAGCAATATTTAATAAGCTCAAGAGCACTAAAGTCTTCTGTATTTCTGTAAACAGAAAATTGACCCAACTAACAGCCTTGTGGATTCATTCTATAATCACTCTTTGTGTGTGTGGCGGCGGGGTGGGGCGGCCTGGGGTTCAAACTCATGACCTTACACTGCAGGTGCTTGTACCACAGAGCTATCTCCCTAGCCCCTTTGTGGATTCATTTTAAAGACAGTTTTTAACTAGCACTTCCTTAGTAGCAGAACTTGTAATTTCATGTGTAATTTGCATGTTTCTCAATGTACCAGAAAACCTCCTTTATGAATATGCCGGCTCTCCATATCTGTCTGTGTCCATCAGTTCTGCATCCGTGGAGTCGAGCAGCCATCGTTGAAATATGTTGTCTATAGAGGCTGGCGAGATGGCTCAGCAGACTGAAGCACCTACTTCGGCAACCTTATGCAAGTGCAGGGAGCACAGTTCAGTCCCCAGCACCATATACCATGCCAGCTCTGCCCCCAGGGTGGGCTGTGCAGGCCACTGAGTCCCGATGTAGTGGTGCCCACCTGTAATCCCAGTGCTGACGAGGCTGAAAACAGGAGGATCACTATGAGTCAACTGTGTAGTGAGACCATGTCACCAAATACGCGGCAGGACAAGTCTGTACTGAACACGTGCAGACTTCGCTCTTGCCATTGTTTCCCAGGCAGTACAGTGGCACGGCCACGTGCGTAGCATTTCAGTTGTGTTAGGTATGGTGAGTCACCTTGCAATGATTCAGATCTGTGGAGGGTGTGTGCAGGTCCTGTGCAAGCAGAGTGTCATCTTATAGAAGAGATTTGAATGTCACATATTTTGGGATCCCAAGAAGGCTCTGAAGCCAATACCTGCAGGCAGCAATGGATGACCTAGTGCTACTGTCACTCAGTGACCTTACTTAGGGGAATAGTCTCCTTATCTTACACCTTTAGCATGAAGCACTCTGTGCAAGCTGACTTCATCCCCCGGATAGGTACTTATTATGGGTCCAATCTGTGGGATGCAGACGCCTAGACCCCAGGTGGGCAGCATGGGGGCCGCTCTGGGGGCACGTGCCCTAAAGGGAAAGTAGACATGGCCCTAAATGCGGAGAACCTGAAAAAGTAGGATGAGTGCCAGGCAAAGGAGGTGGAGAGAAAGGATCAGGAATCAGGAGGTGGAGGGCAGGGTCCAGTGACATCCAAGTGTGCATGGAGACCATGGTGAAAGTCTTCACAGCAGGTGAGACTGGGCACAAGGCCTGGGGTGGATGGAGCTTGAGACAAGAAGATGCTGCCTTGGAAGGAGACAGAGCCAACCCAGTCTGCACTCTTTATTTTTCAGGTATCCGAGATGTTTCAAAATGGAGTGAGAAAGCAAGGAAGCCTCTAGAAGCCCTATATGGGTATGACTACTTTGCCAAAACCTGTGAAAAGTGGGTGGATGGCATACAGCAGTTTAAGCATCTCCCAGATGGTAGGTTGCATGGATGATTTAAGGATCCTTTACTGATTATAGAGCATGCTGGAGGCTTCCTTGATGGTCCAGCATTCCTCAGTAGCTCCTGAATCTCCCCATTCTCCTCTCACAGAGACATGTGAATGGAGAACTTGGGTGCACAATACGAGGGCTTGTATAATACTGTGCCTTAAACTCGAGACAGGGCGCGTGTATAAGGCTTCATATTGTTGCGCCTTCACAAGTAGACCATTCTTTGTTCCTTCAGTCCTTTGTGTGTGTGATGACAAAAATCATTCTTTACAAGCCTCAGTTTCTATTTCTAATTCCAGAATGGGTAATTAGCAAACCAGCAGCAATGTAGACAATATTTTTTCCCTTTTGCTTGTTTGGATGTCATCCTAGCACACATCTGCTACTGGGACACAAAGATGAAGTTCCGTGATCTTTAACTCCAGAAAAAGTTGTACCAGAATTTTATCTCTTTTCCCATCTTCAGAATCAATTTATATGACTTTAGCTGTGAACAAGTGTCTCCTTTTATTTGAAACTTGGCAAGATTTTCATGAACAGTAGAATTGGTGTCTTTAAGAGGAGTTCTGAGTTGAAGTGTATTTTTATATAACTATGGGTTTGCCAGCTTTGTTACTGTAAAAATCCTTGGGATAATCTGGGGAATCACCTGAGAGGATCAATAGAAGTGCCTTAGTTGGCTCATGGTTTGGAAGGCCTCAGGCCAGTCAGCTGACTCTGCAGCATTGGAGCCTGTGGAAAGGCAGAGCGCCACATAGAAGCAGGGGCACAGCTAAGTCTGGTAGGAGAGAGAAGAGTCGCCTGGCGTCTGCTGCCTTCCGGGGGCCACGCCCCTAGGGCCTGAGGACCTCCCCGTAAGTCCCCTCTCTTACAGGCTCCATGCTCTCCTAACAGTCCCACTCCAGAGAGCAAGCTGCACGTGGATCTCGGGAAGACACCCAAGACCAAACCATCACAAGCTTAGGATCTCTGTTTTCCTTTTTTTTATTATTTTATCTTTCCTTGCTGAAAGAACTGAGTAGCTAACATCTAATTTTGCAGCACATTCAATTTCAAAATGCCTGCGATCAAAGGACCAGTTTGATCTGTTAAACCATCTTTGCCAATATGAGTCATATATCGTCAAAACTTATAGTGAAAGGGCCTTTGGAAATACTACATTTCTGGTTTAAATTGAAAACAGCAAGTATATTCCATATAGTGATCCTTTTTGAAAACAATATCTCCCCACAGAAACAGGTCCTTGAAATGTGTTCTTCTTTATTCTTAAAATAAGAAAAGCATATAGAGCCAGGTGTGGTGGTGCACGCCTGTAATCCCAGCAGTTGGGAAGCTGAGGCAGGAGGATCAGTGTGAGTTCAAGACCAGCCTGGCCTACGAAAGTGAGTTTGGGGCCAGCCTGAACTGCATAGTGAGACCCTATCTCAAAAAAACAAACAAACAAAAAGAAAACATAAAACAATGTCTGAAATGGTTGTCCATTGGTAACTTTATATTATGGAATATCAACTTTTATGCTTTATTGAAGAGGGCAGGGAGAAGGTAAAAGACAAACACCAGCAGAGTTGAATCAGTTGTTGAAAGTGTGTGGGTATAGAAGGTCCAGCAGCGTGGAGACCACATCACAGGGAGACCACTGATGATTTATCTCCCTCCCTCCTGTGCCATTTGGCAGGAACCGTTTTTCCCATAATTGCATGTTCGAGGTCACAGATACAGGTAGGTAGTTTAGCGTAGGGATCAGTGATACAGCTTTGGAGCCAGACGGGTCTGGGTTTGGATTCTGGCCTCATTGCTTTGCTTGTTGTTAGGATGGGTGTAGCCAAATGACTGTGTTCCTGTAAGCTTAGCTTCCTGACTGTAAATTCATAGTTTTGTGAGGATTAAGGGAGATAATACAGGTTCAGCCATGGTGCACTGTTGCATAAGGGTGTAAGCACTCAGTTGGCAAGTGACTGGTCATACCAAGTGACCTGTATCTGCATTGTGTAACAAATGTACAGTTGATTTAAACATTTCTTGACATAGTGTGCACTTAGTAGTACTGATGACGACACAATTGGTGGGGGTGTACCATCCCAGGAATAGAGAGAGGGAAGTCTCTGTGCCTGAGGACATCTGTCCCCTGTTTTCTCTCCTTGATGAACAGCCGCTGACAGCTGAGGAGGCAGCCAGAGCCCATGCCCAGGGAGCAGCACTGCCTTGGTGGGCTCCATGCTTGCCCTGTCCTGGCACTGCCAGGGAGGAAAGAGAGGAGGAAGGGGCTAGCATCATGAATGTCAAGAACCTTCTAATGTCTCTCATTCAACCTCAGAACCACCCTAGGGCCTAATAAGTATTCTGGGTCAAGGATGAGGCCCAGAGTCTTTAAAGAACCCCCAGGATCTCAAAGGCAGGACAGGAACTTGAGCGCAGGTTGTCTGTCAGTGCCTCAGAAGTGTTCTGTTAAGTGGCGACTAAATTTTCACAATCTCTCAGATGGATGGTGGTTAGGAGGGTCGCTGGGACACTTAACAGTGACAAACAACTTCACTTTGACACCACATGACCTGAGATGTAACTGCAAATGGAAAGCTTTCCAGGTGTCAGGCACCTCCCCACAGCTGGGTGGGCCCCCCTGGGCTACCCTTATGGAATAGGAAAAGTTACAGGGTTCTCCTTTGTTTGATTTTTCCTAGGATTTTACATGAATTATGAGTTAAAATCTGACAAGGATGTATGTTTATTAGTTGAACTTTAAAAGACTTTTAATAGGAAAATCCCAAAAATTTTAAGAGTTAGAGAGAACCCCCAGATCCAAACCCGTATTTTCACAGACAGGGAACTTGAGATCTCTTGGAACGGCCACAGGGAGCAGATGCCTTGTGCTGTTTGTTTTTCAGGTAACATCTGTCGGCACCTGCTGCCCCTGGTTCAGTGCCCCACGCTAATTGTGCATGGGGAGAAGGATCCTCTGGTCCCACGTTTCCATGCCGACTTCATACACAAGCACGTGAAAGGGTCTCGGTGAGTCTGGAGATCGCTGTCTGCATGTGCCGTCTCTGCTCCATTTGGTGGGAAAGCCATGACTGTTGGGAAAGGGCTCTTCCAGTTGCTGCCCGTTTTGTTGTGAAGGGCAGATCTAGTACAGGCACCAAGCTCTGCAATGTGGCCGCAGTTTAGGTTTATGTTAGTCCTGGTTGACTGAAACAATTCATGTAATTGGAAGTTTTTAGTGTTGTTTCTTTAAGTCATAAAAGCATTTCCTACCCAGTAAATTTGTAAACCCCCCAAAAAAACAATTCTGCTTTGCAGGCCACCTGTTTAAAGACTGCCATTATGAGCAGTTTTCAACAAACACATGATCCTGTGCTATATTCAATTCAAGTGACGCGTTTTTGTCGCTTCAGAATTATATTGTATGCTTTGTTGGCCTTAACTATTGTCTTAGTTACTTTTCTGTCATTGCTGGGACAAAATATCCAAATCCCAAAATTAAAGAAGGAAAGGTTTATTTAGCTCACAGTTTGTAGAGCTTTCAGGCCATACTCAGCAGGCCCCAAGGCAGATTGGCACATGGCAGAGGGCAGCAGTTCATGGCAGTGGAAAACGGCAAAATAGAAAGAGCAGAAGGGAGGAATAATGGCACCAGAGAGCAAGTCTGTCTCCCATATGTTGCACTGAGGCTGTCTGGCCCAGGCCAGGTGTAGCACTCATGCCCAGAATCCCAGCACTCGATCAGGAGTTAATCACAAACTATATAAATCCGCCCCATAACTGCATTAGGTTTTGAGGGGACCGCCAGACAGAAACCATAGCAATCATTTATGCCCCAAAATGAGAAGTCTGTTACTGAGCATCACAGCATATGACTCGGAGCTGCCATCTTGGCAGCCTGCCTGGTCCCTGTCTCTTGGTGTTCCTGTCCTAATTTCTGCCAGCCCACTTTGGACACCAGAGTCTTACAAGATATGTCAGCAGAACTTCTGTTATTCAATCTCATTGATTATTATGTGAAATAAAAATATATGTCTTAGTTACCTTGGCTGGCACAGAACCCAGCTTTTGCTGGTACGTTTTGACAGAAATTGCCATTGAATAAAAACCTCGGGACCTCGGGGCCAGCAGTGTAGCTCAGTGGCGGAGCACCTGCTGCGGAGCGTGAGGTCCTGAGCTCAATTCCCAGGCTGAAAGGATGAACGAGCAGATGGATAAAGAATAAATGAATGCCTTGTTTCCTTCACATATAGTGGATGTGTTCTCCACAGACAGTGACATGTTAGTGGCCTGATTTTTGTTTTTAAGTATATTAAAAAAAATAATGTCCACATGAGCCTTGGTCCTCCAGGAGCTGCTCAGAATTATTCAGGATGTCTTTGGATTCTGTGGAATTCTTTTGTAGTTAGATGTAGAGACCTAAGAAAACACTTCCTCCTTCCTGCACATTCATATGTCCAATCGAATGAGTACCAGGGCTGCAGAGCTGCAAGGCTGGCAATATGTCCTTGGAGCCTGCAGCCAGCAGGGAGAGAGTGGCCGGACCTTTCCACTGTCACCTCCTGGGGCTTTTCTACTCCTAGCTGCAAATTTCTCTTAAAAATGTTTAAAAGTGGAGCACAGTGTCTTATTGCACAGTAAAATACAGTCACTGTAAACTTTCACCCTGCCTATATGACCTTTAAAGTGAGACATCTCTTTTTTTCCATCTGTTTCCTCCTAGTTTAAGCATGAATCAAAAAACAAACAGCATCAATAATGAATAATCCATGTTCCATTTGAATATAAAGTAAATAAACAACAAAGGTAGAACTTATATTAAGATGATATTATGGGAGAGCCAGCCAGATAGCTCAGAAGACTAAAGTGCCTGCCTGGGCAGGTGCAGGGACCTGGTTTGGTCCCTGGCTGCAGCACCGGCCCTGTCCCCAGGGCATGCTAAAACAGTAGTTGAGACTGAACATGGTGGTGCATGCCTATAATCACAATGCTTGGGAGGCTAAAAAACAGGAAAGAGGGCCAGCAAGATGGCTCAGTGGTCTAAAGCGCCTGCTTAGGCAAGCTTAGGCAACCGTAGGGACTGTGGTTCAATCCCCAGCACCACATGCTGCGCCAGCTCCACCCCCAGGGCAGGCTGGGCTGGCCATTAAACAACAAAAGGAAGGAAGGAAGGAAGGATCACTACAAGTCTGATCTGGATAGTGAGACGCTGTAGACCATATACTAACTACATTAATAATAATAATAATAATAAAGCTTATATTATAGATTGTGTCTTGGTTACTTTTTCCTTGTTGGTGGGACAAAATACACAGCACCTAAAATTAAGGAAGGAGCAGTTTATTTAGCTCACAGTTAATGGAACTTTCAGTCCATACTCAGCTGGCTCCCAGGCAGAGTGGCACATGGCAGAGGACAGCCATTCATGGAAGTGGAAAACAGCAAAGAGCAAAGGCAAGAGTGGCGGCAGCTGCAGCTCCTAAGCCTCTCTCCTCCCCTTACGCTGGTATGCAGATGATCTGCCCCAGGCAAACAAAGCCCTCGCACCCTTAATCCCAGCATTGGATCATGAATTAATCACAAACTCTAGAAGCCGCCCAATGACTGCATGAGGCTTTGGGGGGACACCTAGACATAAACTATAGCAAGTAAAAATATAATTTAGTAGAAAATTTACAAATTAACTTAACAGACAATAAGGCAATTTCCAAAGTAGACTTTTATGAAGTTGTAATACTAAGTCGTGGTTATGGTATGAAGTTCATGTTCTTATTAAACTTCCGTAAAGTTTTCCATGTAACATTACACTTTGTGTTTTATTTCAGTTTTGTATATTTATAGCATACAGTTTGATGTTTCCATATAGAATTTTATATTTTGTATATAGTATCTCATTATACTTAACATACTTATGGAAAAAATCCATTTTATAGATGAGAAATCAAGGCTGAACCATGTTAAGCAATACTTCACGCTCGCATAGTTATAAATGACAAATCCTATACTTTTTCCCTCCTAATACGGTGGGTTTCCATGATAATGCCACAGTCCCTTGTGAATGCACTCTTGATACAATGTTAAGATTCTTAGAATGACATATAAAGTGGCCCGGCTAATTGTCTTCCAGCTTCAGAAATGACAGATTTTTGCACGCTAAGAGGCAGAGCAAGTAGTCTGTGTTCTCTTCAAGAGCCAGGTTCAATAAAAGTCAGCCTGTAGTGGTTTAGGAATTCTGTCCCAGACCCATCTCCTAGCAACAGAAGATATCACTATGGGAGAAAAATTACTCTTTCCATGCATATATTAATTGTTCTAGTAGACTGATTTATAGAAGACCTCTCACGGCAATATTCTTTGGAAGAAACGTAGGTAAAGTGTTTCTAGCGATGCTTGTCTAAAGCTGACCTATGCTTTTCACTCTTTGGCTAAGAGAGATCTTCATGTTGGGTGTGAGTTTTCCTAGAACATAACTTCCTTTTGTGGAAACCTGCGAAAGGAAGGTGGGTCCCTTGGGCACCAAAGCCCTCCTGTGATTTCGGCCCCAGGCTGTCTGCCTTCAGGAAGCGGGGCAGCGTAGCAGACTTCTGGCACGCATTGCTCGTCATGGTTTCAGGTGCATTTGTGGGTGAACCTACAGGCCTGGCCTGTGCCTTCACAGATTTCTACCAAGAAATGCATCGTGTGCAAAAAAGGCACTGAGCTGCTTTTCCTTCCTCAGCGAGCCCTGCATCCAGGCTGTGTTAATTGTTGTCTCTTCCTTTTCTTCATGCGAGGAGAGTTCTGGAGTCTCTTAGACACAAGCAAGCCTTACAGATCACTCATTTTGTGGTTTTAAAAATGTATTCAGGCAGCAAACTTCTTCCCTGTACTGATTCGTAGATGGAAGTTAGAACATGAAATGCAGTGACAACTGCCGAGTGCAGCAGCAGACCACGCCTTCTGGGTCCTGCACCAGCCCTGGCCGCTGGGCCTCCGCTGTGTCCAGGCTCTGCAGCAGCAGACCACGCCTTCTGGGTCCTGCACCAGCCCTGGCCGCTGGGCCTCCGCTGTGTCCAGGCTCCTGCTGTGCTGCCCGCTGCCGGCTTAGCCACCACCTCCGTGGCTCGCCAGCCTCTGCAAGGTGCCTCCTGCTACCAGGCATGGCGGGCATGGCATCACCCATGAGCCAGCCCAGCTCGCTTTCAGAAAAGCTTGCAGAGCAGAAGTTCAACCTCCAGTGGATCAGGAGGGTGGGAAGGGTTGGGGGACAGCAGGGCTGGGCCAGCTCACAAGAGGGTGCATGTGCACACTCAAGTCGTGGCCTGGGAACCGAGGGCTGCAGAGACAAGACAACGGAGACTTACAGGCACTTGCTGGCCTGTCTGTCCACTTTCTTGTTTTATTTTGTTTTGTTTTGTCTTTTTGAGACAGGGTCTCGCTGTGCAGTTCAAGCTGGCCTTGAGCTCACTTTCGTAGCCCAGGCTGTTCTCGAACTCGCACCAATCCTCCTGCCTCAGCCTCCCGAGTGCTGAGATTACAGGCATGCACCACCACACCTGGCTGTCTGTCCACTTTATAGCGCTGTCAGAGGTACCAACACAACTGTTCCATTTATCCTTTTTAGTACAACATTCTGTAGATTCTGTGAGATATTCAGCATCTTATTGTGAAACAGTTTCCATGTTAGATGCTTTTGCCCAGTGGCAATAATAGGTTACTGTAAGAGCTCTGAACATGTCTAAGGCGAGGCTATGCTGTAACATTGAGTAAGGGAGGTATGTAAAATGCATTTTCAGGAAACCCCATTCTCAAGCTATGATGGGTTCATGGAGACCCAACCCATCAGAAGCAGGTGTTTTCTCTCAGTTCTGGGGCCCAGGATCATAGTTGCGGGGTTGGTGAGTCCTCTCTCTGTGGTTTGTAGCTGGGCATCATCCCCCTGTCTTCATGGGATCTCCTGAACCTGTGTCCTCTTCTTATTAATACAACATATCTAATGCATTAGGCCCCACCACGTGACTTCATGTTTAATCCTAGAGTCTGTATAAAGCCTCCTTAAGGACTGGGATTGCACCATATTCATTCAGGGGGACAAAATCGAGCTCGTGACCATGACAGTGTTTCCAAGATCCCAATCAGGATCCGAGAATTTAGGTTTCAGGAGTCAGGCCCAGCAGAGACCAGAATCTGGGTTGCAGAGCCAGCTGCAAGCCCCTTCTTATCCAACTAATTTTCCTGGGGAATGATTGCTTGGAAACCGTGCTGCACAGGCCATGTGATTGGATCTCTTTGTTGTCTGAGTGAGAATGAGGTCAGTGGCAGAGCTGCTGTGCGGCCTTGAGAGCCAGTGCTTACACCCATCTGTCAGGGCCTGGTCCCAAAGACCCACGCAGGAAGGTTCCACTCCATGCTGTGCATGCATCAGACATTAAAGAGACAGTCCGAGGACCTGAGAATGACCCTCAAAAGGGATCAAGGACCAGAATGACTTTGCTCATATTCTCTTCATCAGCTTGTTTTTTTTAAATAGCCATCTCTCTCTCCATCTGTCCCCCCACCTTTTTACGCATCCATCCATCATCCCAGGCAGTGCCCCCATATTTTTAATGAAACGGGCCTATTTTTGGTTTTCCAAGGTCCAGTGGTTCCTAGTGGAGTTCAGACAGCACTAAAAAGCAGGAACTCACAGCTGGTGAGCAGGGAGCAAGCCCAGCCTAGGAAAGGGGCAGAGCTGGGCTGACGTCCACAGAGGAGGACTCCAAGCCAGGCAGGTCAGTTTCCTGCCTCAGGATCCAGGCTAGCTCAGGGGATGCAGTTCAGCCTCACAACCCCCTTCTATAACACTCAGCAACCTTGGCAGCCAGTTCTTTTCTGTCTCTGTGGCACCGAGGCCTTGAGCTTCCCTGCAAAACTTGTTGAGGGGATTGTGGGAGGGGCGACATGGCCTGGGGTCCTCTCCCTGGCATCAGCACAACACATGCTTTTTTTTTTTTTTTTTTTTTTTTTTAATAGAAGTAAATTGAATTTGTGTGTTCCAGTTCTGATGGTTGGTGTTATTGACCTTCCAGGGGCACCCAGCAGTGCTGAAAGTTGGCCTTCCTTTCCACTGAACCCTGACTCCTTGCTCCACCCAGATTAAGTAGTAGACAGCTGGAATCTTGGCCCAAAATATACTTTCAGACCAAATGGCTTGAACCTGTGCTTATATACCAGCTGTAAAATTCTTATACTTTGGTAGCTAATGAATACTGAACTCAGAGAAGGTTGTCTTTATTAAAGAAATTGCAAACAAGTCCCCACCGACCAAAATCCCACTGAAAGGAGAAAGCCTGACGGGACCCAGCGTGGCCCCCAAGGTAGCCTGCAGAGCTGCAGCAATGACTGTCTGCACAGGGCTGGCACTGCGCCTCGCCATCCTGAGGGCCTTAGGAATTGTGCCACTCGCTTGTGGCTGTAGTCACACTCCTTTGCCCAGAACCAATCGGGTGATTTGAAACCTCAAATTGATTCGTGCTTTCTCACTACACAGATGCCCTGAGGAACCTGCCTCAACCTAGGAGATTCTGGACATGATCACTTTAATAATCTTTTCTCTTAAAATTAGTTTTATTGGGCTGGTGAGATGGTTCAGCAGCCTCAAGTGCCTGCTTAGGAAAGCTTAGGCAACTGCAGGGACCGTGGTTGGATCCCTGGAACCACATGCTGTGGTGGGCTGAGTTGGCCATAATAATACTAATTATTATTATTTTATTATAATAGATTTTTAAAAATGTATCTAGCAGAGCACCTTTCCTGCTCTTGGTTTTCCAAATACAGTGTGTGTCTGGCTGTACAGTGATGGTCCTATAGTGAACCTCCAGAGAGACTAGACCTCCCAGGGTCCCTCCCTGTGTCCACAGCCATGGCTGCTTAGGCCAGTATCGCCCGTGCCTCAGAAGTACTTGTGCAGGTAATTGAGGCAGTTTTGCTAAGATTTCCATGACTTGTTGCAGAGGGGAAGAATCTTTCAGTGGTGCGCCATAAACCAAAGCTGTTTTTTCTTTTTAGGTTGCATCTGCTATCAGAAGGCAAGCACAACCTGCACCTGCGTTTTGCAGATGAGTTCAATAAGTTAGCAGAAGACTTCCTCCGATGAAAAGCCCCAGAGATGCTTCTGTCTTGGTGCGTCCTGGGTGGGGCTGGGTCACGATGCTGCTGGTTACAGTGCCTGGGAGCTGCTTCCCTGCATCACGCCTGGGCTGCGTGCATTTCCAGCTTCCTAAAGCCCACCCAACAGTGCACTTCTAATTAACCAGGAATCATGATACTCTACACAGCCTGTAGCCTTCAAGGCTTACGAAGATCGATCTGATTTAACATTGAGTTTCTATCATTGTCTAAGAAAGTAATTTTTTTCCCAAATAAATTTGTGGTACCGCATCTGTAGTATCCATATCTGCCTTGGCAGGACCACTGAAATCATAGCATACTCTTTATCTGACAGGTGCAGCTGCACTTGGCCTTTGGCGTCTACTGCTCAGAGAACACGAGGTAGAACAGTCCTCATCTGGAGGCTCATGGGGCTTCTGGAACAAGGGGAGAGCACAGAAGGTGGTTTGCTTAATCCCCACACAACTTTACTCCTATAACCTCACTTCTGTGAGATGCCTTTAATACTATGGGTCAGGAAAGAAAAAATAAGTACTTCTATCTTTATTGAAAGATCAGGAATGCTATTAAGAAAAATCACTAAAATCATATAGTGCTAGTAAGATTAAAGTCTGAAACCTTTTTAATTTAAAGAATAAAAATTTGAAGGGGGGGAAGGGTGACAAGGTTTTATACACATGCTTTATTAGTATAGATATCTTAGACAACACTGTGATTCTGAGAGGAGATCCACATTATTACATCAACAGTAAATCTCTGACAGAGGCAAACTGAGCACCATAGGATACAAATAGACCATGCTGGAGGACAAGAGAAGTTCACTAAGGATGCACGAGTTATTTCAAAAGTTCTCAGGCCTCGTCCTCGCCCTCCTCCTCCTCGAACTCCCCCTGTTCATCAGCCGTGGCGTCCTGGTACTGCTGGTACTCGGACACCAGGTCGTTCATGTTGCTCTCGGCCTCGGTGAACTCCATCTCGTCCATGCCCTCGCCCGTGTACCAGTGCAGGAAGGCCTTGCGCCGGAACATGGCCGTGAACTGCTCCGAGATGCGCTTGAACAGCTCCTGGATGGCCGTGCTATTGCCGATGAACGTGGCCGACATCTTGAGGCCGCGCGGCGGGATGTCGCACACGGCCGTCTTCACGTTGTTGGGGATCCACTCCACGAAGTAGCTGCTGTTCTTGTTCTGCACGTTGAGCATCTGCTCGTCCACCTCCTTCATGGACATGCGGCCGCGGAAGATGGCGGCCACCGTGAGGTAGCGGCCGTGGCGCGGGT
>PVJA010005675.1:0-77663 GCA_004027025.1 Myocastor coypus
CGGAGTTCCTAGTTACTTGCTAGATGTAAGATCATACATAATTTATTCATCCTGTATTAAGAGGATTCATTTTTCTCATTGGTTAAAAAGTTGCTATGGTAAGGAAGTTAAATGCCATCCTGGGAAAGTAGTAATTGTTCAATATGTATTTTGGTGAGAGACAAAAATGGCAGCCATTTCTTACTGGGCCAAAAGACATTCCCAAGGTTGAAGAGTCTGATGCAGTCAGACCCAAGGTCTGCCTCCTACTCATGGCATTTCGATTGCACAGCGCAATAACCTTTGTTCCACAGTTTCCACAAGTAGTTTGGTTATGTGTACTATGAAAATATGGTCCACTAATGCCCACCTGTAGGAGGGGCCCCTCAGGCATTAGATCAAGCATCTGATTAAACATCGTGTAGTACGGTCACTTAGATCCAAGGAAGCACCAGCATTTCTGTTTATAAGAACTTTCTATTATGTCATAGACTTGAAAAATATGATTGATCAAACAGGTATATTAAACTATTAATATCAATATGTGGCTTTGAGTGAAGTTAATTTTTAATTATCTGTGCTCAGTTGTCTGCTATGACTAATTGCTGGGTACTTGCTCACAGCAGATCAAATCAGCTGTGTAAATTGAGCCGTCCTTGACTCAGGCCCCCGCTTGAGTCACCTCAACTGCTGGACCACTTAGAATAAATGCCAAATATATGTGAGTCTGATGTTCGAAAACAAATATAATGGTGCTATTTAACCATTAGAAACAGTCCCTTGTATATTGGTAATAATTTCACCTATTTTAGCAGCCTGTCTACTTAGTCTTTGTCTCTGTTAATTCAAATAACTGACAATTATCTGTGAACTGCCTTGCGTAGGGATTTCTGCATTATAGGGAAGACTCTGAGGCCGAGATCTTCTGCCTGGGCGGCTGGGTCCTCTCTGCATGCTCCTGCCTCTGCCTGCTGCCTGGAAGGCTGCCTCTGGATCTTGACAAGTCTCTCTCGGTCTCTGGTTGCCTGCTGAGTTGTCAGAAGGAAACCCTAATGGAGGTTAAAGGGCAAATGGGAGGTCAGAGCAGTTATTCCTCCTGTCCCTGGCAAGGGAAGCCGGCTATGGTTCACCAGCCAGGACCAAATGCCACTGCTGCCTTCTGCTGACCTACAGAGCAAGCTCATTTCTAGTTTGGGGGTGACCCATGCTCTTATTACTAGGGGGCAGCCAAGCTCTGCCAGGGTTGGTGCTGACCCTCTGGGTTGCTTGCAACACCGTAACAGCTTGCTGTCACTTCTGGACTGAGTTTCTTCTGTAAGTAAACCCTCCTCCTGTGACTGCATTTGGAGGATGCGGAGTTCCTTCTGTGATCCACTGGGAGACCAACATCCCTCACTGAAAAGTGTGGAGTAGCTAACTTGCCCTTCACTGGCTGAGTCCTGTTGCTGCTCCTCTTAGGAGCTGTCCAGCAGCTCGCTGAGGACTTCAGTGTAAAAATCACCCAAGTTTATTTATCTAGCACTTGCATATAATCAGTCTTCTATAAATTTCCTCCTGGCTCCCTAACCCTTGCATATTGAGATTTGAAGGCAGGACCTTTGCCCTGAGTCACACCCTCAGCCCATTTCCTTTTTTTTTTTTTTTTAATACATTTTGAGGCAAGGATAGGGTCTGATGAAGTCAGTTAAGTGACCTGGCTGGACGCTACATGACAGCCGTGCGCCCTCCCTCACCCCGAGGACCAGCATCGTAGTCACGCACCATCGTGGCTGACTCCATCCCATATTCCGGAAAGGCCGGATGGCTTAGTGGTTTTCTGATTCCCAGCACAGCCCCCTGGGGAAGCTGCTTGACTTCCTCAGAGCCTCAACTGTAAACTTTCATTCAGAACTTCTTCATGCTTACAGGTACGTGTGGCAGCCACTGCGTGAAAAGTCACAGCACATTTCACACCAGCCCAATCAACAGGGGCATATTATGGGCGGCCTGGAGCATTTTGCCCTGAATACCATTGATTCAGTGATTCGTCAAATATTGATCAGTACCTCACTGTGCTGTGGCGGAATGAATCATTCATGGGGCGATGTGGAGTGCTGCAGTCTGGCTCAACTCAAGCCCCAACTCAAGCAGTTGGGGTTCATGCTGAATGCTACTACTTGATAGTAGTGGTGGTGGTGGGGAGAGAAGACTCCAAGTTCCCTCTTTACCTGAAAACAGAGATACTAATCTTCACAGATTGCAGGGAGAAATAAATGAGATAGTCATTATGCTGAATTATTCTGATGTATGGATGCAGAAGAATGTCAAAAAAAATTGTAGCTATTATTGTGTATATTTATCTCCCCTTTTGAGTATGAAAGATGCTGGGTGTGGTGGTGCACACCTGTCGTCACAGTGCTGAGGAGGCTGAGGCAGGATGATCACTGCACGTGTGAGGCCAGTCTGGGCTGCAAAGTAAGTTTGACTGCGGTCTGAACTTCATAGTGAAGCCCTGGCTCAAAAAGGCAAAAGAGGAATGAAAAGTGAACTGTAGTCTTTGGGATCAGTGGTTAGGCCACCCTTGGAAGGCTGTGGTCCTGATGAGGGACCATGGGGGCTACCTCTGTAAAATCCCCTCATGAGCTATAGGTGCTCATGAAATCAGATAATACTATTTGATGATGATTTGGGGGAATTTTGCACTGTAGCACTATGCGCTGAAGTGCGTGTTATATTTGGCAGGATTCTGTCTGTTCCTCCATCCATCTGTCCATCCATCCATCTGTCTACCTAATGTACTATAAAGATTTTAGCATTTCCAGTGGTCATCTTCTCAAAGAATAACCTGTAGCTGTCAAGTTAGGATGATATTTCAGACAGGTACGAGCTATGTTTTGCTCCTCTACAATTTTCCTATCACAAGAAAAGCTTCTGTGACACGGTATAATATTTTCATTCCTTAGTCACTAAAACATCATGCTTTGAGGAGATCTGTTTAAGGATAACGAGGGCTTTCCTCCTGAGGCTGCCCAGTATCTCTGGAATTTTCTCTGCACTTTGGTTTTACAGTTGTCATAGTTACTTTTCTCTCATTGCTGGGACAGATACCCAACACTCAAAATGAAGGAAGGAAAGGTTTATTAGCTCATAGTTACTGGAGGTTTCAGTCCATATTCAGCTGGCCCAAGGCTGAGTGGAGCAGGACAGAGAGCATCCAGTTCATGGCGGTGGAAAAGCAACAATCATGACAGAGGCAACGGAACAACCAGAAGAGCAGAGAGCAACGGCCCGAGTCTGTCTCTCTGTCTCTCTTTTTTTTTTTTAATTGTATCTGGCTCTCTGCCTCAGCCTGTGCACGTTAGGCTACACTCATAAACCCAGAAGTACTTAAAACACATAATCCCAGTGGATCATGGGTCAAGTCTCAAACTCTAGATCAGTACTAAATCACATAATCCCAAAGGATCATGGATCAAGTCTCAATCTATAGAAGTCCATGCCCCATGACTGCATGAGGCTTTGGGGGGACAACTAGACATAAACCATAACAACAGTGTTCCTGTCAGTAGGTATGCACATGTTTTCATGTTAGGACCCGTGGTGGAAGCGCGTTCCCCACCTGAGTCATGTGATTCTCATCGGAGGACAAATGCACAACCTTGACCAGAGACGTGCAGTTACTTTAAAAGTCTCTGTTTTAGTATGGAAAACATCTGTGCATGATTCTGAATCTGTTACACGTCGGATGGCCAAACCCAAAGTCAATGAGGTGGGAAGGTGTTGTTTTCTCAAATAATCTATGGGAAGTCCCATGACAACGAGCAGCGCAGTATAGGGCTGCTGTAGAGAGATGATGAAGACGATGACCTCAGGCTGGGGAGATAGCTCAGCGGTCTAAGCACCTGCCTGGCAAGCGCAAGGACCCGGGATCAGTCCCTGCACTAACTCTGGGAAACATGCTGGCCACCAAAACCAAGTGTTGCACACTTATAATTGGAACTGCACACCTGTAATCCCAGCAATGGAGAAGCTAAGACAGGAGGATCATGGTTATGAGTCTGAGTTGTGTAGCGAGACCTTGTACTGAACAGAACAAATAAATTAATAATTTTTTTAAAAAAGTCAAAGCCAACAAGATAGCTCAGCTACTAAGTGCCTGTTTTGCCAAGATCAGGGACCAGGGTTCTGTCCCCCATCTAGTGTACCAATCCGGGCCCATCCCCAGGATATGCTGAGCTGCCAATCAAGTCAGGGGGTGGTGGCCCACACCTGTCATCCCAGGAGGATCACTAGGAGTTCAGGCTGTGTAGTGTGACTCCATACCAAATACATACATGAAAAAAAAAAAAAAAGCCAATGACCTCAAGTACTGTATGTTACAAAGCAGTGTTCAGTTTTCACTGATTAACTTGCATGAATTTGAAAAGAGAAATACTGGCAAATGGTTAAATACTGGAATCATTTTTGTTTCGAGTAGACAAGCGAGTGAGTTAGTAGGCACACATATACATCACTGTCTTCACTATTTCCAGCGTGAATTCATACCCCTGTGGCTTGAAGTGTGAGGTTTAGTTGAAAAGTCATTCTCTGATTTTCAATGAGGACAGCAACATGGTATCCTCATTTAACTCCTCTGCTTCAGGCAAGTATGTTCTTATTTAATGAGCACTTACAGAAGTTAAGATTACACAGATGACTGAAAGTCATTTTCTCTGCTCTTAAAGAAGCCTCAGTAAATCAAGTAAGAAGCATATAAATTATAGACGGCTTTTTAAAAAAGTCTTCCATGCCATCGCCTCTTTACTCTGCCTGTGCTTTCCCTTGCCATAGTTCCATTGCTAATTCTTGCTGTTGTTTCTCATGCTACTGCAGTTCTAATCAGAAAGTGTTTGTGCCTGTGATTTCTAGAGTTTCCTTAAGTTTTCTCTTAGCAGTGGCAAAGTTTCAGGTCTTATGCTGAGGTCTTGGATGCATTTTGATTTGATATTTTATTTGAGGTGAGAGTTGGGGTGCAGTTTCAAAATATTCTCCAAGTGTCTTAATTACTCTACTGTCATTGCTGGGACAAATACCTGACACGCAAGCTTAGGGGAGGAAAGGTTTATTTAGCTCACAGTTCCTGGAGGTTCCAAGATGCTGACCCTGCTTTATAGGGTCTGGAGGAAGGGCTGGGGCGCTGCTGTGTCCAGGATGATCTGCTCCATACCTTCAGAGACCGCAGCCTGCAGGGAGGGGGGGGGCTCTGACAGAGGGTGCTCTCACTTTAATGGTTCGCGCCTTTCTTGGCCACGCCCCCTCAAGTCCTACCCCTGGAGTTATGCGCTTGATAGCCCCATGATTTACCTGACGCTTTCGGGGACAACTAGATATAAACCACAACACCAAGTAATTTCCCACGAGTAGAAACAGCACCGTTTGTGAATGTGATTACGTTTTCTTTAATGTATACTTTCAGCTCCTTTGTCCAGAATCCGACGGCTACAGTTGAGTTTGTCCCCCTGCACCCCATTCTGTTTCCACTGGCTAATGCCTATTTTTGTGCTACTGTCGTGCTATTTATGTTCTTATGCCTTTGTAATATAATTTGGAATCAGATATTGGGCTCCTTCAACCTCACTAGTTTGTCTTACGATTGATTAGTCTGTCTACTAGAATTTTTTGTGTTTCTGTATGAATCTTAGCCTTTTTTTCTAATTCTATACAGAACTGATGGGGATTGTATTGAATGTGTAGATTACTTAGAATAATATGAACAGTTTGAAATATTCAGTCTATCAATTGAGACAATGGAACATCTGCACACTTTATAGTGCCTTCTTCAATTTCTTTCCAGCTTGCCCTGAGAATTTCATTTCAAAGATCTTTCATTTTCTTGGTTAGCTTGACCCCTAGTATTTTATTTAAGCTCTGTGAGTACAGTTGTATGTCCAATTTCTTTCTCAGCTATTGCTTTATTGGTGTGCCCCAAAGCTACAGATTGTAATACTGATTTTATACTCTGCTACGTCTCCCAGCTCTAAAAATCTTTTAGTAGCATCTTTGGAGTCTTCTGAGTATAGGATCTCATCTGCAAGCAAGGACTTTTGACTCCTTCCTTTCCTATTTGCACGCTTCCTGTCTCCTTGCCTGCCTAATTTCCGTAGCGAAAATTTCAAGAATTATACTGAAAAAAGGCCAGAGAGTAGACAGCCTCCCCTGTTCCTGATCTGAGAGGAAAGGCTTCCTGTTCTCCCCATCAGAAGGAAGATGGCTGTGCGTTTGTCATCTCTGACCTTTGTAGTTTTGTTAGCTCGACTCAACGCACAGATTCTGTCTTTCTATGCCTCTGTGAAATGGACCTTTCATGGTGGGTCCTGAAAATCCATGTCCCCAGTGACCCCAAGTAGCCCAAAGGTGCACACAAACTCTTCCACCTTTGTAGGTTTGCTGAGAAAGCTTTGCTGTGTAGGTGTAGGACATTGGTCTGGGAGTCCAAAGATTTGTTTTCTACTTGGCGCTCTGCCATTCCTTCACAGTGAGGCATTGAGCACAAAGTAGTTTGTGTGTTTCTGTGTGTAGCGGTTCTATGTTTACAACAGACCTGAAACTTTTATTCCGTTTCCAATTGTGTGACAGTTTTTTAAATGCAGAAACAGAGACCTTCTCCACGGACATCTCCGTGTTTCCTGACACAGAATGGGGGCGGAAGCTAGTGTGTGAATGGCTTCTGCTTAATTCAGATAATTGCAGTGCAACTTTTCCTGCTTCCCCCTACTCCCTCTTCAGTGCAGTGGTTTGCGTTTCCTATTCAAAGACTTGCAGGGTTTCTCGTCTAGGTACGGTGGAACTCTTTCGCCATCGTGTGGCCACATTTAGGTACTGCAGGGTTAGGTCCAGAAAACATTCAGCAATTACACAATCATAAACTTCTAGAGGTGAAAGCCTAGAATTTACCCACATCGACCTTTTCATGAACAAAGGAACTTATCGCCAGCATGGAAGAGCGACTTGCCTTGCAGTTTGTCGATCACTGCTGTACTACGGACAGAAGCCGAGCCACTGTAGTTGAAATTAATCTGTCACAAGTATGCTAAGAGGGTGGAAAGATGTTAAATATCTAAAATTCGGCTGACTGGGAAAAATATTAAGATGCTTTAAGTGTACAGCTGTATGTGTTTGTCTTTCTTTACTATTACTCTGTGGCGACACTGCAATATTTAAAATTATACCTACTAACAGCTATCATTTCTACAATCTTTTAGCAATATTTAAACCCTAAAAAGGGTTAGGTCATAACAAAGAATATATAGCAACTCTTTCATATTCTGTCTGTATTTTTCCTTGTTCCCGTGAAGGCTAATACAACGTAGTTTGCCAGTATGAATACCTGTCTGCAATCCGGGGACTTGTAGAACTGGGCCTGTCGTCAGCACTCTGCGCTCTGAGGGTGAGCGTTGATGAGCTCTGTACTGCCCTCTCTGAACCTCTACTCCTGGTCTCCGAGGCACAGGGGAACATGGTCCAGCGGCCGCCGCAGCTGCACATTTATATTTTGTGCTTTCATCTTCTAGCGTGAGTAGTTTTATTTCCCTGTCTGTTTGGGGGATCCAGGAGGTCTGCCTGAGCCGTGACCTGCCAAAACGCCTAGAATGTGCCTGTGCTCCCTAGGTGCCCACTGTACTGCAGGAGAAAGACGCAGATCGTAGGATGAGCAGAGGGGAAAGGCCCGGGCCCTAGACACCCGCGTAAGGCTTCTCTAGCACTCTCCCTCGGGTCAGGACCCGCCAAGCGCGCTCTTTCCCCAGCCAGCGCAGCGCTGTGTCCAGCGTTTCTTCTCAGAGAAGCCTTCTACACACCTAGCACCCAGGCACTTCGCAGCAGGACTGGCCGCGTAGGCAGCCTCTGCATAGCAGTTATCACAATTCAGGACTCCCAGAAGGAGTGTGGATGTAAGTCACTGTGTGCCCCGAGCTTCCGTGATCCGCGAGGCAGTGGAGGCAACCTTCTGGAAGCCCGGATGCTGGATTCCTGCCAAACGCCAGCCTCACGACAGCCCTTCCGGAGAGAGCCGCCTCAGGCCTGCACTACTTCACCTCTCTCACCCAGTACCGCCACATGCCATGTGGCACTGACAGACTGAGTGCAGAAGTCTCAGGTCACTCATCCGCGTTGGCATGGTTCCTGCACCCGCACATGAGAGGCATGTGTTCTCAGCTTCCCCTTGTATTGTTTCTGATGTTTCAGAACTGGAGCTCTTCGATTCTGTCTCTGGTTTTCTCACCACCACCCTGCTGAGCTCTTCTCTGAAAAGTTGAATTTTCGGTATATTCCCATACAAGAGAGCTGACACAGGCTTCTCACCTACTAGCTTGTGGGAGGGTCCTACAGGGTAAAAATTCTTCTATGGCCTTTGGAAAAGCATGGAGATTTAAAGTTTTTGAACCTGGAGGCCAAAGCAGAGTTTGTATTAAGGTACACCCCCAGAAAGAACTGGGCTGCATGTAAGTTGTGCTGGGCTCTGTCAGCTACGGGATGCACTGCCTCTCATAGGGAGGTCAGTGACGAAGAATCCCTGGGACCTTGGCACCTTTCCTCATCAATTTCAAAACAAGCAGATTGGGGCAGATCTTTTGCTCTCTTCCTGTCTCATGGTTCACCCTGACTCTGTAGGCTCCAGTGTGGCTTTTTGAGTTTACAGCCAGTGACGGTAGTCACTGTCTCCCGGACTGCCCTCTCTTTCTGTAATGCATTCAAAAGATCTTGCACCACATCGTCCTCAGGCCACGGGAAAGAGCTGCCAGCCACACGTGTAAGGCAGAGGCTCTTTCTGCCACAGGAAACCAAGGAGCAACACAGATCAATAGCAGTTGCTCTGGTGGAAGTGGATCGGGTAGATCTAAGACTCTTCCTACTTTCTGAGCATCTGTTCAGGTGGCCGCTAGGTGCAGAATTCCCACAAGCACCGTATAGGCTAGTGCTGCCATCAGAGATGCTGTCTCAGGTTCACAGGGAATGAAAATGACAAGAAGTGCCTGCGACCCACACAGCATGGCGACCTAACCTTCCTCAGCGGCCAGGCAGACGTGGGGAGCTCCTTCCCCAAGGTTGAACAGTTGCCAGCCCGCTCACTGCCTGGAAACAAGGGTGTGCTTGCCTGTGATGGAAAATGCTGGTCATCACAGAGGGCAGAGGCCCAAGAGTGGCTTCTGCCTGTTCTCCAGCAGCTAGGGCTTAGGGCCGTTCATTCTACTCAGATCTAGCACCACCCCACCGCCTGTATGCCTGAGACTGTACTGTGGCTGAAGCTGTTCTTCTTGCCTTTTTCGTCTGACAAGCAGCGTGAGCTTGATTTCCTGTCTTCCGGAGTTCTGCGTCAGCCTTCTTGCTAATGTCCCTGAAAATTTACCCTAAGCCATTTTGTAGTGCAGGTTCTAACATGTACTTCTCATTTAATTTATTTATTTTGTAAAATGAAATAATATATATATATATATATATATACACATTAATATATATGAAATTATATACATATATCATTGAAATGTACATCTTAATAAATAAATTTATTTTGCTTTCTTTTACCTTATGGCGATTCCTCCTGGACATTTCCTAAATAAAAAATTAGGACATTTATGTGCACAGTAGTATCTGCTCAATAAATTCATATTGGACGACTCTGGTGACTTGAATTCTTCCTTCTGACTAACAAAATCCCTATCAAGACCCCTGTGTAGACAAATTTGTGCTCTTACCTTTTATATTGACATTAGGCCTTATTATTAGTTTCATTACATTTTATTATACTATTTGAAGGTGTACTTTTTTAGTTACTAATGATGTAGAAACCACACCAGTTTCAAAAATCTAATATCTTCTCACCACATATCCATTCAGTGGTAATTATATATATATATATATATATATATATATATATATATATATATCCCCTTGTTGCTAGAATCCTAGATCAGAGGCCTTCTGGAAGTAGCAAGAAACCAGATTCAGCCACCTACCCGCAGCTTCATGAGAAAGAGACAGAGTGACTGAGAAAGAGAGACAGAGCCAGAGGAAGAGACAGACAGATTCTGACAGACAGACAGACAGACAGACAGACAGACAGACAGACAGACAGACAAGACAGATGCAGAGTGAAGTAGGAAGAGAGCCCTGAGCTGATAGTATCCTTAGGGATGAGCAGGGCACCCGAAAAACATGCTCCTGAATAAGCTCCTAGGCCCAGCTGTGTGTCACTGAGGTACGGCCGTGGAGTCCAGCTGACAGTGGTTTCACGTTCACGGCAGGACATAATATAAGGTGGGAAGGAGACAATCCTGAAAGAGTGGACAGGTTAAACAGACAGGATGAAGTAAGTCGAGCCAAGAGCTCGGGCCTGAGCAAAATTTCAAAAGAGCCCCTGTTCCTTCACACACACGCACATACCCCCCCCCCCACACTTCACTTAAGGGTTAGAAAATTAGGAAGTGAACTCAGTCATCATTTCAGTTGTATTATTTCCGGGAATGAAGACCTAAAATGTGTTCAAGAAAAGAAAAGCCACAGCGAGCTGTTTGAGCTGAATCGTCAGCCTTGCCGGACTAAGCGGTTCCCAAGAGGTCCTTGGCCCACGGCACGCTGTGCTCCGCAGTGGACGATCCCCACGTGTTTCTAGGTGGATGAGCCTGTACTTGGTAGGCTTCCCATGGCGAAGGGGCACACTGGGTGGGCGGACTTTGGAGGCGGGACATCCTGCTGCTGCTGCGGAGCGCCCTGTTCTGCTCTGGCCTCCCTCTGGTGAGCGCCATTGCTTAACTAAGTGTGTGCCCTGTGCTGCTGCTGCTCTGGAGTCAGCTTGCTAAGGCCTCGACGACCTCAAACCACTGCCGCATAACCTTCCCACCTCCAGCGTGCGCCGTTACATCCAGATACTGATTAGGATGGGTACATTCAAGTTTGCAATCGCATTCCTCAGTAAAGTACGGTCTCTCTGCTCATCCTTCACAGAGATTTCTTTCTTCCTTTTTACCTTAGATCATTTCATAGAATTTAGATGTATTGGATGGCGCTGACCATTTTTGAAATTGCAGCGCCAATATTTTCACTTGCCATTATCCATGTAATAAACGTACTCCAGGAAGAGTCTGCTTAACCTTTTCAAATTTGTGATCTCAAGATCAAAGTTTATGAATTGGAAAGTTGTGTGCCGGTCACACCATGGCTTTAGCTCATGAGCCGTGTTCCTGCCAATAGGATTCTGGCTGCATTTGTTGTTTAGAAATATAACACATATTTAGAATGTTAATTCCCAGAGTGTATATGATTGCAATTTTGTGGTAAGCTGCGTGTGTGTGTGTGTGTGTGTGTGTGTTTGTGTTTGTGTGTGTGTGTGTGTATGTACTTTTTGGATGCATTATTATACTGAATAAATGTTAAGTTACTGCAAAACAAAACTGGGCAAACCAGAGGACTTATTGAGTTGTAAACTATAGCCTCTTATGTCTTAGCACACACTTTGAAACATTCAAAATGCTTAATGAATACACTTTACTTTGATTGAAAAACTGAGGTAATCACAACAGTGTGAGTGCAAAGTACAAGGAGCTAAAAAGACTCAACCAGACTATCTTCTCATTCGTGTTATTGGGAGAGATGCGTTCCAAGTCTCTATGCCTCATAATCCTTGTCATAATCTATCAGAGTTATTTTGCAAATTAAATAATAGATGCAATAGAATTTCCCAACTGTAAAGCAAGTTCAGTGCTTTTTCAGAGGAAAGGTGGTGGGGGGAAGGTATCTTTCAAATGCTTAGGGGACATAAATCATTCTTTTACAATTCTTTGCTTGTTAATATTAGACTGCACATTTACTGAACATTGTACTCATCATTAATGGAAGAAAAACTGCCGACCTTGAAAGGCACTATTCTTGAATTCAGAGGAAATGGAAAGATTGCCATGCGCTCAGGGTTCCTCCTGTAAAGGCAGGACAGGACTCTTGGGAGAAGCGAAGGCGTGACTCTGAGCATGGAAAAGGGACAGGAACATTTCACAGCAACTGCAAGGCATTGACTCTCTCCTTGAGGGGTCCTTAAAGACAGAAAGTTGGTCAGACATGCATTGAGAGTGGGTCTCCAAAGATAGGAATACACACGGGTCTTGTATTCCTATCTTCCTGGCCCCAAGTTTTCAGTAGGCATATGGGCCACGTTATGCGTTGGTGTCATTGACTGTTAAGCAGAAACATAGAAACGGTTTTAACTCATAAAGCTCCCCCTTCTTCTCAGTAATTGTATCAGCTATTTACAAAACACTTCTGCTTCCAATCCAACTTTCATGGTTATTACCATGAACAATTAGGCTGCTACATCCTTGGCTATGTCTTACAGGTCTAAAACGATTTCTTTTTCCTTTTGCTTGCTGTAAAAATAAACAAAAACGATAGAGAAATGTGTGCTCTAAGGATCTGTCCTGAATTCACTGGAGAATCTACAATTTCCTGTTGAATCAATCAACTTTGCTAAAAACCCCAAGTCTCAGGGAGGAAGATAGAAAAGGCTGTAAACAGAGTTCAAGCCAGAAAGGAAAGAGTACATGGCTTTTCTCCTGAGTGATCCATTGAGCAAGAGCTTTTACTGTTACCATGCAGAATCTGCCACTGGGGAAAGGGAATCCTGAGAATGATGCAAGAGGAGCCGGAGACAAGGGGCCTGGGGAGAGGCCAGGCTGGTTATTGGAACAGGAAATGTGGTTAATTACACACACTGTTTCACAGGCTATACATGCGCTACCGGGCTTGTTTTTCTTCTGACAAGCTATGCTCGCAAATTTGTGCTTTCTCGGGACATTAGATGTATTACATGGGGTGATGTAAGTTGAGGTTATACTCATGGCGGGCTTAGGTGGATTTAATTACATGGGCAATTGACAGCTAAGAGCAGAGGTGAAATTTTTGTAGGAACTTGAAAAAACTCACTCTGTAGACAGTCTTCTGTGATTGTATATGCAGTTAGTTCCCATCAGTTTCTTGGAATTTTATTTTATTTTATTTATTTATTTATTTATTTTGTCTTTTTGAGACAGGGTCTCACTATGCAGCTCAGGCTGGCCTTGAGCTCACTTTTGTAGCCCAGGCTGGTCTCGAACTCACACCGATCCTCCTGCCTCAGCCTCCCGAGTGCTGGGATTACAGGCGTGCGCCACCACGCCCGGCCTGAAATTTTAGTTAGGAGTTAAGTAACCATTGCCTAGAAAACCCCTTATAAGACTCAAACCAACACTTGCTTTTTCTAAGGCTGCATTTTTGCACACAGGTTATTTTATTTTTGTGTCTCTACATGAAGACTGGAACAAGACCAGCCAGGTAGAGAAAGTAGACAGCTTCCTGTGTTGAGGAAAACCCCTCTCTTTCTTCCCAATATGAATATGACTAGGGATGAACTGTTCAATCCAAGTCTTCTGGGAAAGGAAGAAATGTAGGCAAAGACTAAAAAAGTTGGCGGTTGCTTTATATTAATTAACCTGGCCTATATTGCCGAATATCTAATGCTGTCCCTCCTCACTGAGAGTCTAGCAGTCATCAAGTATTTCCTCACTGTTCTCCCCTTGCGTGTGATCTTTCCTCTCATCTACCCCGCTGTTCCTTCTAAATATGTTCAGGACGGCTATACTGCCTGTGTGCTTCTGTCTCCTCATCCAACAAGACTTGAAGGCAGAGCTTAGTGAGTTCATCTTTTAAAGCTTAAATGCTTCGTACATGAAAAAGGTCACTGGAGGTTTTGTGCTTTTTTTTAATGATGTTGAATCAATCTCTCTCTGTCTCTGTCTTTCACTGTCTCTGCTCCTGTCTTCTCTCTCTCTCTCTCTCTCTCTCTCTCTCTCTCTCTCTCACTCTATCTCTCTCTCTTCCACAAATACATAATTATCATTTTGGACTATTAAGATTATTTTTTATCAAAGGACTTTTTAAAAAATCTACATGAACACCTTTTTGAATTATCATGAACTTTTGTCTTTTTTTATCATGAACTTTTGAAATGTAACAAATGTAAGCATTACTATCTTCGAACCATTCAGTGAATAGCAAATACATCTTCAAAATTATTTTATTCTTCCTTTTGAAAGCAATGCAAATTTTAAAATAGGTTCAAGCAACACACCACTTTGACACTTTAATGAATGTACATTACATGTATATTATTACTTTTTTTCCTCTACAACTATTTACTTTAAAAAGAGTATAGCAATAATTGATAAGACATTAGAAGCAGTATGCATTTAGAAGACCAAAATGGTAGGTATTTCTAGCATGGTTTTAGTATTACACATTCTTATCCTCAGGTTTGTTGCTTAGTTCACTGTTTTCTGCATGTAAAGTTAGTCAGGGTGAGAATTCTACCTATTAAATTCTATTTTCAAAATCCTGATGGGAATTCTTAGGACCACTGCCTTAACCATCTTGTTTATATAAATTCATGTTTTTGGTTCCTGCCATATTCCCTAATTTTCTCCTTTCTCTCTCTTCATTGTTTAGTTCTTAAGTTCTCACTTTCCATTTAACTGTGTTACGCCTTTAAATTTTTTATTTCTTCTTTTGAGTTCTTACACTAGGGAGACTATGATATTTACACATGTGGGTCTGATTTATTTCATTTGTGAGTATATCTTCAAGTTGCATCCACTTATATATGAAGGCTTTGAGTTTATTTTTCTTGATAGCTGAGTAATACTCCACTTTATAAATGAGAGCCTCATGCAGAATGGTGATTTTGACGTCAGAGTCACAGTTTGTGATTATTGACACAGCACAGGTCTTTCTCAACCATTTTCATTTTGAAAGTAATCTTAACAATCAGCAAAGATGAACTTAAACTGACCAACTAATATTTTGTAAATGCCAGCAATTCCTTTGAAATGGAAGAATATCAGGTATAGAAGATTTGCCCAAATCTGCAGCCCAGATCCTTAGTGCTTACGTCAGAAACCACAGCCGAACATTGAGCTACCACTGAAACCAGGCAATGACAGTGTTTGAGAATCCAACTCTTAAGTCCTGTGGGATTCTGGGAACTATGCTACAAAATAAATGCATGCTTGTAAGCACAGACTTTGCATTTTATAATCTAGAAGACAAGGTCTAGAATTTAAATATGCAAGGATTACGCATACACACAATGGTACCTCTATTCACAGGTGTATCACTTAACTGAGCTTCTAACACATTCTGAAAAGACCTACAATGGGAACATCTTAACAGCTGCATACTACAAGGTGTAATTCTCTCTGTGTAGTCTTTATCTGCAAAGCATTCACACACCAGCATGGGGCATGGAAATAGACTGACTTGTGACACAAGCCCTGTAGGCAGTGTCTAGGGAAACACCCACATAGGCTTCGGAAGAGCACATGGTAAGATTACCAGGAGGCAGGAATTTTGTCTCACTGTCATAGTTAGGTCACTGCCTAGCAAAGACTAAGTGCTGAGTGAACCCTTTTGTATGTGATTTTTGAATTATTTACTTTGATCAGAACTGCAAAAATAGGGGCCCGGCGGAATGGCTCAGTGGTCTAAAGCGCCTGCTTGGGGAAGCTTGGGCGGCTTCAGGGACTGCGGTTCGATCCCCGGCACCACATGCTGCGCCAGCCCTGCCCTTGGAGTGGGCTGAGCCGGCCATAAAAATGAGTGAATAAACAAAGGTTCTGAAACAAGAAAATAAATAAATAAATTTTAAAAAAAAGAACTGCAAAAATAAAACAGGACTGTGAGATGTCATTGTAGTTAGTCCTACAGGACCAGTTCTTACAAAAAGTGACATCACCACTCCCACCCAGACACTTACGTACACATGAAATCATTTGTCAATCACGTTTAGAAAATACCTAGTGTTGAGAGAGAGAAGGAAACCGAGAGTTAAAGAAACCTCAACAAGGCTGGGGAGATAGCTCAGCAGCATAAACACCTGCTTGGCAAGTGCAAAGTCCTGAGTTCAATCCCCAGTACCAATAATAAATAAATAAATAAATAAATAAATAAATAAATAAATAAATAAATGTAAAATAAAAAAATAAAGTAATCTCAACAAATAGGCTAGAAGAATACACTTATAATGTTCAGCACTATCACTACTTATGTGTAGGTAATGGAATTTAAGTAACTGTATTTAAATTTAAAATATATTTATTAATATTTTTATGTAAGCATGATAACATTTATGAGAACAAATGTTCATCTTCTGAAACTATTTCCATTACAATGTAGAACGAGCTACTTGTGAGACCCTACCCACCAGCTCTCAGTGGTCAGACTTCCAGTGAAGATATCCCTAAGTCTCAACAAATATTCTGCCAAATTCCAAGTGTGGTTAGTGTCATAAAAAAAAAAAATTGGCAAGTGTTGGGACGCAGGTTTGATCACTGGTATGGTATGGCATGCCAGCTCCAGAACCGCAGGCACCCCTGAAACTGGGCATGGTGGCGTATGTCTGTAATCCCAGCACTGTGGAGCCTGAACCAGGATTGCTATGAGTCTCAGCTGCATGGCACAACCCTGTGACAAATAATAAATAAATACATAAATAAATAAATAAATTAATTAATTAATTAATGTTTAAAATATTGGTAAATCCAGTGTAGCAAATAGGTACAGATATAGATATAGAGATACTTGTATCTCTATCTATCTATCTATCTATCTATCTATCTAATGACTAAGTATGGAGTTAATTCTTAGGAAACAAGGTTTGTCTACCATTTGAAATGTATTAATGTAACTCAACATAGTAGTAGAATACAAGCTTCTAGAGAACATTAACACAATTCAATACTCATTCACACATGTTGCTCAGCAAACTGCAACACATTTACTTCATTTGCGACAGGCCACCTACGAAGGCATCTGTGAGGCAGGAGGCTAGCAAATCCAAAGGCAGCCTGGGGTCCTTAGTGGAACCCTGTCAGAGAAATAATAAAATTAAAATTTTAAACCAGGACTGTGGATATGGCTCAGTGGGAGAACTTGGCTAGTGTGCATAAAGCCTTAGGTTTAGTCCATCATTCCTCTCCTAACAAGGAAAAAATTAAAAATTATAGTTCACTTACCTCAAAATTAAGGGTAACCATGATATGCTTTTATATTATAATGTGGAATAAAGCAATGATACCCATTTTTGTCTCTTCTATTTAATATTGTTCTATAGTTGCTTGCCAAAATCTAAAAGGAAGGAAAAGAAAAATATCTCCTGACGCTTAAAATGTGAATACTCTATAATTATCTTTTCTATGATGCACATGCTTTAATTAAAACTCTCATATGTCACCAAAAGAAACCAACAAGTGTGTTCAGAGCCACATTATTCAGACTAGCTATAAATGACCCAGGTTTCCTCCATAACTGGAAGGATAGATACTTTAGTATGTTCACACATTGGGTGCTATACAGACAAAAAACGAATAAATCACAGCTCCATGTTACTGAACAAGTGCATCTAAGAAATAGATCATTGAGTAAAAAGGCAAGTTGCAAAAGATTAAATGCAATATTAAAACCTCCTCACTTTAACGATCTTCTGACCCCTCGAGCACACATTCTCTTCCTTTTGCTGCATAACTTTCTAATCATGATCATAAATGCATCTTGCAATATGGCCCTCCCTCCTTAACAATCATAGAGACGTAAGTAAATTCCAAGTAGTGTAGACTGGTTTTAGCCCTCATGGCTTGTCCAAGGCCATTTCTGTTCTTTCCTTTTGCTGAGTATTTTAAAAAAAATGGTTCTACATTAGGGCTGGGGAGATAGCTCAGTAGAGTAAGTATTTGCTTGGCAAGCACAAGGGCCTGAGTTCAATCTCCAGTTCTGTAATAAATAAATAAATAAATAAATAAGTGATAAAAATGGTTCTACACCTGTTGCCAAGCATAATATACACACATGTCTTTATCCCGCTGTCAAACTGTTAATTCTCTTAGACCTACCATTCTTACCCCAAAGCCTGGGGTGAATATTTTCATTTCTGTCTTTTGTCATTTAGGGTGGCTTTGATGTTAAAAGACTTGGTTTCTGTGCCTGGTCTTTGATAAAAATGATGCAATGGTCTTTCAAATTACAGCACAGATGACCATAGTGGAAACACAGGTCACTCTGTGGTGCTTCCAGGAGTGGATCAGTCACATGTCATTTTGTGGGAGACTGGCCCCAGCTCTGTGGCCAAGGTGATACTTGAATGAAGGAAAACCAGAAGGTGCAGAGATATGTGGAAAACATAAATTCTAGCTGTAATCAAGGAAAATGCCTTGGATAAGAGTTCTTGAGCCTGCTAGAGAGCTTGATATTTTTATTATATTTGAAAATATGATCATTACAGAAGCTCCATGATCTATTCGCTATTAGAAACGAAGACAGGATAGGGACCAAATCATAACACAGAGGTGTAATTTTTAGTTATTTGTTACTGAAGTTGAGTAAGACTTTAATTTTAGAAGCCAACTTTACACACTAGGTTCGCGTCCCAGACTCTTGGAAAGAGTCAGGCACCATATTCCTATAGTTTGCCGTACTGGACTGAGGGACACAAAGAGAGCCTGATTACACTGTGTGTATTACAAATGTGCATCGTTTCTACACAACTTGAGACGTTGAACTATGTAGTATCCTGCGTTCCGTTTCTCTTGTGATCTGTGCTGGGCTTCATTCAGCATTCTGTGTCGAGATTTGTCTGTGTCGGGATTACCTGTGGCTCCCAGCACTTTCTTTGGGGTTGAAATTGAATCTCCTTAGTGCTAGATCTTAGCTTTCACTCCTTAATCGGGCTCCGCCACTGATCTCTGTGTAAGGAGCCCTCTTTCCAGCGCAGAGCGCGCTTCTTTGTATGTAAGAGAATGAGAAGGGAGAAAGAAACTAAAAAATGACACAAAGGTTAATTATTTTTTGAATTATCAATGTATCTCTTTCTTCTCTGACGTCCCTTTATTCGTAGAAGGAGCATCGTGGTGCAGTCAAAGCCTCACGAGACTCCGAGATGAGATCCAGGTTTAGGTCTCCTCATTTGTCCTGAGCTTGAGTCTCTTCACCTTGGAAGATGACGGTGCATCCACTAGGGTCAAATCAGGAGACAGAAAGCACACAGTCACTTGCAAAGGAAAAGCTTATTATAAGATTCACTAACTATAGTGCAGATTGAAGCAGCAGATAATTGGCAAGTGCGAAGGACAGAATGCAGCCATAGCATTTATAAGAAGCAGCTGCTACCCTAGGATGAAAATAGAGTGGTGAGGAAGAGCCCTCCAACCTCGCTCCAGGCTCAGCTCCAGGCTCCTTCCGAGAGGCTCCGATTATGGAAAGGTCACTGGAAAGGTCACTGAGTGGCCCTCCACTGGGCTGGCTAAAACCTGCCATCTGGGTTGCACAAGCAAGCTGCGGGGAGGCGGTGCCCCTCTAGACCTGAGGTACAGTTGCTGGAGTCAGAGTAGGTACCACAAGAGTGAACCCTGGCGGGAACACGGACCAAGCTGAGGTGGCAGCAGTGGCCGCAGCGTTGCTCAGCTAAGGGAGAGCTGAGGCCCGGGCTGCCCGGTGGCCACGGGATGGGATCTGTGCAGAGGCAAGGCCCGGGCAGGCAGGGACCAGGGCCACGGACCCCCCAAGGTGTGCAAGGGGCAGGGCACCCCTGGATTCCCCCTTGCAGACTCCCGCTGGGCTGTCACGAGTCCTTGGCTTTGAAATAAAAAGGAATTGATGCAGCAGTACATGGGAAGCAGATACACACACACACACACACTCATGTGCACATGCGTGTGCATGCACGTGCGCACACACACACACACACACACACAGAGGCCATGCATACATTTCACTTCCTTGCTGTTCCAGGCCTCCGGTAAACTGAAGCAGGGGATCATAAATTCAAGCCCAATCCAGGTAGCTTATTAACTTACAAGATTTGTCAATAATAACAATAGTAATAATAATAATAATAATAATAATAATAAATACACAAACAGGCAAACAAAATGCTATAGATGTAACGCGGTATGAAGGGCTTAGGCTTAATCACAATTTTTTTTAAAGCATAAAAAATAAAAAAAAACTCTTGTTCTAGTGCCCTCTAGTGACAGTATAAACTTTGCTCAGTGCGGAAAAAGACAAAGAGTTCAAGTCTATTACCTCTGAAGAATGAATTTGATCTGAGGTGCACTAAATGAGGACACATCCCCGAAGCTGCTCAAAAGGTTAAGTTATGCTTGAAGGTAAAAGTACTTTGTGCATTTTGCATAAATAAATAAATAAATAAATAAATAAATAAATGTTCCCTCTTGCTATGGTGAAGGTTTGCTGTAATTAAACATAATACTACTATAAATCTAGAGTGCAAATTGGATAGCTTTTAGTACAGCAAATATAATGTTATTGCTTTTAGAGAGGTGACTTCAAGATTATATCTGGGCAATGATGCACCCAAATTTAAACTTATCTTGGGCCTCCTAAGCTAAAGTATATGGCATGTTGGTGGCTAAAATAATACTTCTTGAAGTCACATCATATGCCAGACATTGCAAATGCATTTAACTTTACTTATATTAATATAATTCATCTTATTTTTAAAGTGAAGAGCTGAAATGAAGCAATTTAGTAGGGCCAGACAGATGGAATTGAATTAGAATTGAGGTCCAGGCTTTTTTTTTTTTTTTTAATTCTAGAGCCAGTGTGTCTAATTTAGAAGCCATCGTGTCTCCCAAGCCCTGGATTGTGTCAGAGTGATAAAGGACATATTTACTCTGAACCTTTCATCTGCATGTGATGCTTGTCCTCTTTTTAAAGTGGAGGTTTTCTTTTATGTTTTGTTACACCTCGGCAGCTCATAAATTTGCAGCTAGAAATAATAACAGATGAACAAAAATCGGGCTGGAGCTATGTGCTTAGCTCCAACACCAGGAAACAATTTATTCACAGAGTGAAAGAAGATTAAATGAGACACGATTATGAAGTAATGTCATCCCATTTGTTAGATTTGTACAACTCATTTCACCAAGGGAAACTGTAAGCAACATTACACGTAGATTCAACTACATTAATGACAGATCCACCCTGAAAATAATCTCAGTGCCCATCATGGTAACACAGGCAAAGTAGGATGTATTTGTATAAGAAAATATTTTAAATAAATGGAAAGCAATAGAATGCTTCTACTTACAAAAACATGGTTAAATCTACAGAGACAGCATGGAGCAAACAATTAGGCAGAAAATAATATAAAACACAAAACAGGAAAAACTAGTACATGAGGTCACAAGGTGGAATCATGTTACTTTCAAGGCTGCTGCCCAGAACAATAGCTATGCGGCAGGCTTGTGAGGCTTTGTGTGTGTGTCAGTCTTGGATCCTGGGCAGCAAGGATGCGAGCAGAGACATCTGTAAATCTCATAGGGTAAGAAAGTTCAGATTCACAGCAGTTGGTCTATGTAATATTTGGACGAAATGACTTAAAAGTTGTCATGATTCCAAGGTTTTAAAAATGAGAAAAGTAGTAAAATATGATACAGTAGGATAATTTAAATTTAAGTAGTCATCAGGTAAAGTCTTCTCTCTATAAATTTTTAAGTAATAAGAAAAAACATGCTCAAGTTACTATTTTTGTATTTAGTACAGGGTCTAGAGGGTCTCATTGTATAGATTGGACTCTTAGTGATCCTCCTGTTTTCAGCCCCCCAAGCACTGGGATTACAGGTGTGTGCCACCATGCCCAGCCTCAGTTGCTGTCTCAGCGTACCCTGCTTTAATCTGCTGAGGTATCTGGCTGGCCCTGCAGTTCCAATCTTGAGAGAAAGTGAAGCTGAGTTCAAGTTTGAATATTCTCTGTTATCCTCACTGGGTAAAATAAATGTTGGTGGGATTTCTAGAAAAAAATGCATCAGTGCTAGCAGTGCTGTAGAAATAGGTGACATATCTCCTGTCTACTTGACTAAAATGTCCAGGTCTCCTAAGATATTTGTATAAGTACATTTTTATGTATGTATGTATGTATGTATGTATGTATTTGTCTTTTTGAGACAGAGTCTCACTATGCAGTTCAGGCTGGCCTTGAGCTCCCTTTTGTAGCTCAGCCTGGTCTCGAACTTGCACCGATCCTCCTGCCTCAGCCTCCCGAATGCTGGGACTACAGGCGTGCACCACCACGCCCGGCAGTATAAGTACTTTTTTTTTTTTTTTTTGTCTTTTTGAGACAGGGTCTCACTATGCAGTTGAGGCTGGTCCTGAGCTCACTTTTGTAGCCCAGGCTGGTCTCGAACTCGCATCAATCCTCCTGCCTCAGCCTCCCGAGTGCTGGGATTGCAGGCGTGAGCCACCACACCCAGCTAGTATAAGTACTTTTAATAACCAGCTAAAGGAACTAGTGCAGAAATGAATGTCTGAGAGTTTCCTCATCTTTAAAGACCACGTGCTTCCTGCTGCCCTGGCAATGGGCCAACTTTCCTTTTTGGAATGGTCACTTTAGAAAGTAAAACCAGCCTGACATTTTGTAGCCTGATTTCTTTTTCCTTTCCCACATATTCTCTATACTTGAGCCAAACTGGGCTTTCTCATTATATTTATTATTTTTTAATGTATTTAGTAGAGGATCTACGTGGTCTCACTTTGTAGATCAGACTCATAGTGATCCTCCTGTTTTCAGCCTCCCAAGCACTGGGATTATAGGCATGCACCACCTCGCCCAGTCTCAGTCACCATCTCAGCATGCCCTGGGGATGGGGAGGACATGGTACGCTGCCAGGGATAGAACCCTGGTCCCTATGCTCTACCTAAGCATGAACATTTGTCCTCTAAAGCTATCTGGCCAGCTCTATTAATTTAATAAATGTTTTTCAAGCTTCAGTTGCTCGTCAGGCACTCAAGGTACACAGCTACAAATAAGAAAAAAAAATACAATGATTTTTGTTCTTTGGTTTCTGTCCTCTCTGTTAGGGAAGAGGACACATAAACAATGGTCTTAAAGGCTGGAGACGGGAGCTGGGGAGATGGCTCCAAGGCACAGGTGCCTGCTGGGCAAGTGCAAGGTTGTGAGTTTGAACCCTGATCCCAAAAAAAAGGCTGAAGAGACTAATCATGAGGAAAAGTCAGACACCAGGGCAGCACGTGCAGAGAAGAGAGCACATGTGGGCTGAGAGGACAGGACCACTGTTGTTACAACAGTCTTGCTGAAATGATGACCGCAAAGATGAGGAGAAGCCGACAGCTGTAAAAAGAGTTGGAGGAGGGATCCATGGGGGAAGGAGCAGCTAGGGGTCTCCTGCCGCTGAGGAACTGTTGGGCATGCTGGAGGTGACTACTGGGAGGATCCGAGGGGAGGTGTATTTCAGTCAAAGCCTTCAGAAGAGCCACAGGGCTGTGTGTGACGTGGATGTGGGTTGCTAGGTAGGATGAAGGGAAAGATGGTTCAAGGCCCTGATGTCTGAGATCTGAGGGCCGGGGCGGGCTGGTGAGAAGGTTTCTAGCTAGATGTCTTAGCAAAGCCACATACGTTCATTGTCACGGTTTTGCGGAGGCAACTGGAACCTGGGTGTGTGATGCAGGACTAGTCCATGATGGGTTGGTAGCTGAATGTGACACTGGAAGATGGAGCCTGGTGGGAAGAGGTGCGTCACTGGGTGTAGCCCAGAAGGATACACCCATGCCTACCCATCCCTGGATCCTGCTTACTTTCTGCATGCCATACATAGGCTGGCTCTCCTCTGTGCACCCCTCTGTACTCTGCCCTGGAGACTGCCGACCACGCACTGAAACTTCTACAAACTGTGAGCCAAAGTACAGCTTTCCTCTTTGACTTGTACCTGTCTCATGGTGGATCAAGAACATGACGAAGATAGAGGATGTAAGCCTATGGCTGCCGAACTCAATGTGGAGGAAGACGGGATGGGTAGAGAAAGAAGGACTCTGGCAATGCCTTTTGTGGCATTTTGTCTGCCTCATCTACCTCAGCTGCGCATCCCTGAAGCTTCTCACTGTCAAGCATCCGTTGGCCTAGGAGAGCGTCCCTGCATTCTGCAGCCAGGTCCGTGCTCATTCCTTTCCTCTCATGGCACTGAATGGCTGAGTCCATGAGTTGGAATGAACCCGGGGAGCATTTGCAATTTGTTGGCAAGACACCGCTGGTACAGATGCACATGTTGAGCTAGGTGAAGCATCTCTTTAACCTGGACCTTGCTTTAAGTTCTTATGGTTCAAGCAAATTGGTTTGCTTATGCTGACAGCAGCTCTGTCTAGACAATGACCATCTGTGTTTTGCATTTTGATGATAGCCATATAGTTCAGCAAAGTTTCCACGTATCTGCACCGAAAAGGCGACACGATAGCTTTTCAAGCAGTCACATAATGTTTGTACTTCTGTTCGCTGTCTGGCTCTGGTCTCACTCTCTCTGTAGATAAGCTTGGGATATCAAATGACATGCACGAATTCCAGACAGATGCCTCCAGTGTCTGGAATCAAGATAAATTATGTCACTTGGCTGTCAAAAAGAGTGCCTCTTTTGACGTTAGGAAGCAGTTTGTTTAATGACACAATTGCCAGGCTGGGGAACAGATGCCTGTCTCCTCGGCTGCTCAGGATTCCTGGGGCTCTGCACTGATCGCAGCCCTTGCTGCGTGACTGGGGCGTCTGCGGCCGCCAGTCTTAGGGTGGTGGCGTAGGACAGAATCTGTTCTTTTCCATCCATGGCCGTCAGCTGCTGGCTTTTATGGCGGGTGGAAATTTTGTTTTCTAGTGGCTGTGCTTGGGAGTAAGGCTTTCTGCTTCACTGTTCTTTTATGTATTTTTAAATGAGAAGATGGCAGGTGTAAATTCAAGAGTCTGGGATGAACCCTTTAAAAAAAAAATCTTGCCATGTGTAAAATATTATACTGCCGGCTCCATCAAGAGAGGTGTGAAACCCTCCTCGCCTTCCCGGATTGCTCAGTTAAGCTGTGGTGCTCTGATGCATCGACAAAGCGAACAGAAGAGTAAAATTACTGTGAAGGACGTGCTTGGGAGGATGAGCTCAGAGGAAGACATCTAAATGATGACAAGTTAGTTGGAGAAACTTCGTGTAGTTGGTGCTGTAGGAAGCTGGGCGGCAAGGAAGTAGCCGCGAGATAAGAAAATAGGCACAGGCGCTTGTGGTGCACGTGGTCCTAACCTAACGTGCTCTCCTAACAGCTGTTTGTGTTAAAAACACAAAATAGCTCGCTTTCGCCAAATGGGTGGACGTTCCAACGCAGACAAGAGATTTAATAGAAGAGTAACAGTGAACAGCACTCAGCCTGAAAGCGTGGGTGGAATTGACCGCTGATCCCGCGTACATTTTAATGGGAGTGTTGTCTGCACAATGAGCGTCTCGTGGTGCTTTTATCTTTTCGACTTTCCGATTGCTCTAAATATTTAGAGGCGGGAAGGAGGTTTACCCTTCATCTTATCTCTTACGCGAGGACAGGTGCATTGTGCAGATATTTCTGCTGCTACTTAGAGAATACCTAGGACGGGGAATTCGTGACTTCAAGCTCCGCTTCAGTGACTGGAAGGTGCTCAAGCCATTTTAAAATACAATTGCCTTAAACGTGTTTTGGGAGCTAAACTGGAGCTGAGCCCGGCGCGCACGGATGCTTTTCCCACTGATTCCGCAAGGTGGCGGTCTCCTCCCGTTCCTGGCCCTCTGCTCCCAGCAAGCCAGGCTGGGATGCGGGCGTCTGAAGGCTGGGAGAATCTGGGGAGACCCTGTGGACACAATGGAGCGGCCTTGGTGTGATTATTCTTAGAACTCAGAACGACAGCGTCCTCTGCTCTCCGACGTGTTTCAGGCTTGTCTAAGTGCTGAAGGTCGCGTCCTCCTGTTAGAGAAACAATGTTACGATTGATTTACTTCCCAGGAGAAACCAAAAATTGCAGCCTCGCTCAAAGGGCAAGGGGGAAAGAAGGCAAACGGAGAGAAGAAGAGGGGCTGAGAATCAAAAATATATAATCCATCAACCCGCTGAGAGGAAAGCAGTGGCAGGAGGGAAGGGAGTTCAGCCGATGGTGAATTCAGGTTTGAAGGAACAGAGGTCTTTTCCTTTCTCCAAGGTCAGCTCTCAAGGTCAGCTTGGAAGTCACTGGAAGGAGGAGAGGCTAAGGCAGTAGCAGGCCCGTGGTCTCAGGACGCGCAGGTGGAGCTAGAGGCTGAGGCCAGTGATCCTTATTTCTTAGGCATTAGTACTCAGGTGCAGGGAGCCCTCTTGATTTATAGGCCGCTACCGGACAACGGGATTTCTGGGACACGATGGTCCTTGGATGCTAGGGAGGGTCTGCGAGTCCCGAGTCCCTGGATGAGCCCAGCACTGCCCCTCCCAGGACCCGGTCTTCTTATGGTGGAGGGCCTGGCCTGCTACTGGCACCACTTGCCATTGTCTAATCCCCGTGGGCTGCAGGGCCCGGCTCCGCCCTCAGGGGGCAGCATTTGACCAGGAGGCGAAATTTCATCCAGACTTCTTTTGTTTGCTGCAAGGGTGAGAATAAAGCACCAGCCGCACCAAGGTGCTGATTTGGCTGAGCTGGGAGTGTTCTTTAAGCGTGTCTTTTTTCTGAGTGTCTAAGGTCTATTGAGACATAATTTGAACTTACCTCCTCGATTATATATATATATATATATATATATATATATATATATATATATATATAAAACCAAGCCAAAAGAAGCTGACCAGGGGCACTTCCTAGTGGAGAATGGCCTTATATTACACCTTTTAAAAAGTCTTAGGTGGCCTGAAAGATCAAAGTAAATACTAGGTGTTCAAAGTTCTCCATTAACCTGGACCAACGCATTTAGTATCATTGTATAATAGTGCAGGCATTTTTAAATAAAATATCTATCTTGTACAGTGTCATCAACATTTTTGCAAGATTTTTATAGAAGAGAAGGAAAGATTACTTGACGTGATTGCGCTCCAGTGGAGATTCAAATCCGGTGCTACTGTGGCAGAAGTACGCCTATCTGTGAAATCCTCACTTCTGTCGTCCATCACAACCGGTGCTTACACTTTACAAAGAGGAACGATATCTTCACTGATACCTGGATTTATCTGTAATAAGTCTAGCTAAAATCTAATTTTCCCACGTAAGTCTCAGAATTTCAACTTCATGAAAGATTCATTTAGTAAAGATGGAAAGTATATGGTTTTTCTTTCTCCACCTGGTAAGAGTAAGAGGGTTTTTCAAGGTAGGGCTCCTTTCTTTTACCTGGAAATGTTATTTTCGCACTGTTAGAATAGAAGAATTTAAATTCTGAGAGTTGAGATTTACCTGAGTTAACTTAGGACTGTTGGCATTATATCTGCAAAATAGTCATATTTGCCTCTCAATTCCTCTCCAAAAAGGAGAATGTGTATATAATGTTGATCCCTTCCCTGCAAAACTGATATACAGTAGATCTGCGACTATTTGGGGCACCTTTAGTTGATTTCATCTCAAGGTTGCCCATTAAATTCTTCAATATCTTAGTTTATTCTGAATCTATTTTCTTTCAGAGCATGGCTGATCTCAATTAATTGCTTTATCCCTTTTTTAGTAATTATTATGCACCTATGCTCAGCCAAGGATGGTGCTAATCTGGAAGTAAATTTTGTCCAAACTATATTTATTTGTTTTTTTTATTGTATCATCAATTTCGCTTAAATATGGTCAAGCCAACGCTAGATGGGTATACAATATCAGTGAAATAAACGCAGAGACACATAGGTGAATGGTGCGGTTTGCGTCCAGCTATCCCCCAAAGCATCATGTGGTCTGGGATGGGCTTTCTCCACAGGTGACTGGATGTGTGATGCTGGGCTCGATTCATGCTGCCTTGCTGGGCTCAAGGGCACTAGGATGAAGAGTGTGAGTACTGATGGCCCCAGGTAGCCTGAATAAGATGCGAGGGACCACGAAGGAGCGGTGCTTGTCCCCTTGCTTTTGCTGCCTTTGCCTGATGTAGACTATTTCTCCTCTGCCCTCCCTGTCTGGCAAGCCACCCTGCTTTGGAATCAGCCTATTAGGAACTTAAACCTCTACAAACTGTGAGCTTAATAAGCCTTTCTTCTATTAATGTGTAGGTGCTGGGTAGGAATGTAACAAAAACAGCAACCAAAAACCCGGAGTCTGTATCACCAAACTATTCATTCCTTATTTTCTTTCCTGTTGGTATGTTTTGCAACACATGATCGTATTCCTCATGAGAAGGTGGTGCAGGTATGCAGGACATCTACATTCTTCTCCTTTCCTCCCTCCCCTCCCCCTTCTTCTGTCCATCTCTTGGTCTCTTTGGAAGACATCCTGTTGTTCCTGAGCACTGAGCCAATGATGGAGACGTCTCTGAAGTGTCCCCCTTTACCAGCTCTCTGGGCATTGCGGGTCCTCTCTAGACCGGCTGACTGTGGAGCAAATGAAGGCAGCATCCAATACTTTAAAGCAGGATGGCATGGCATAATTAGACCACAGCCAGCTTTCTAAAATGTATACGTGATTGGTGGAATTAAAGCTAGTCAGCAGCAAGGGCAATGCTTACAATTTCCTCTCTCAGGGAAAGTTAAACTCTCTGAACAATGAGAGGGAATTCTGTAGTGCTTAGCGCTGTGCACCCAGAAATCAGGCCAGGCTTTGTGAGATAATTGGTACCTGCCCGTCCCTGCCCTACAAAATTTCGCCTTCAGAAACGCTGAAGACTCGCTTGTTAAACAATTTCTCCTAAAGTGGAGTTTCTCCTGCTATTTCACCAGTGAGGAGGAGATAATAATACAGAAGGAATCTTAGGGGCAAATCTAAGTACTGTCATTTAGCATGCTAAGAGGCCCTTTCATGCTGGAGACAAACAATACTCTCCGTTTACTGTTCCTTTCTTGGTGCGCATAGGGATATAATTGGAGAGTCTCTCTGTGACTTCCTGGTGCTTTGGCAGTGATAATAAGGCGTGGGAAGACATGGGCAGCCTCACTGTGATGGGAGCTACAGGGGTGGCAACTGAGGCTCGGACGGAGAAGGAACACACATGGGATGAGAGGAAGCCAGAGACTGAGTCGGGGCGAGGGCTCCGCTTTCCTGCCTAGGGAACTGTCTTGCTGTTCTGATGGTTGTGTTGTGGCTGTTCTTGTCTCCGAGTGGCCCTTCCCTCCTTCACTTAGTCATATTTCCATTCTCTTGCACCTTTATTTCCTCAGCATGTATTTCAGAAAGATCAGGAACCCTGCCTTGTGCTCTGTGAGAAATAGTTCAGAGTTTTAAATATGAATTCTCCCTTGGTGGACCCTTCAGGAGATACAGCTGAACCTCCCTGGAGCTAAGGGAAGTGAAATAATTTGCCAGTGTTATGGTTTGTGTATAGGTGCCCCCCCCCCAAAGCCTCAGGCAGTCATGGAGAAGCTTCAGAAATTTGTAATGGATTATGGTGAAAATGGGTGCTGTACCTCCCTTGGGGCAGGTGATTTGCATTTCAATGTAAGAAAGGGAGAGAAGTTAGCTGCTTGAGATGCTGCTAACTCCCTCCCTGTGCTCTTGCTCTCACCAGCTGCCATGCAAGGTTGTTCTCTGCCATGTGCCTCTCTGCCTTGGAGCCAGCTGAATATGGACTAAAAGCGCAACAAACCTTTCCTTCCCTCATTTTGAGTCTCCCAGTGTTTGTCCCAACAAGGAGAACAGAGTAACTGAGACAGCCACTCTGGTGGCCTTAGAACTCAAGTTCTCACATGCAAGGCATTTTTTTAGGCCATGCACCGTGAAGTCTTCCCTGGTACCCAAAACTACATTACATATTGGGAAACATTTGTTCACTGTATCTAAATGGAAGCATTTGTATCCTAGCCATTTTCTGCAGTGCTTCAGAGATGTGAGATATCGCTTCTAGTGTCAGTGACTTAGCACATATGTGAGAGGGAGCTGCTATATACATTAAAATTGAGGTATGGCGGTGTCCTCTGCAGATGAAAAGCATTTGGGGGTTGGAAAGTGTTCTCTGCTTCTCAGGGATGTTCACAGGGACTGATGCATTAAATCGTGTGGCTGATAAGCAAGGCGCTGCTTGATTCCATTTCCATTTGTTGAGTGATTAATAGGTATTAGAAGAGCCAACAGAGTTAGATTTTCACATGTGGCAGATGTTTAAAAACCACTTACCATCTGCAAAACAAGATTTTGAGAAATCCTGCTTGACATCTTTATATCCTTTTGCTTTTTGATTTGCAGTTCCAGAAGAAAATATTTTTAAAATGCCTGAAGGCTAGGAAAAAGAAGAGAGTTGATATAGGAAAATCCTCAAGCTCAATGCAATAACAGTTCCGGTTTACAATCTTACCCTGCGCAAAATGTCTGTAGGCAGCAGTCCGTGTTTAGAAAACAGTACACAGACCTTCCTGCAGTCCCAGAAGCCAGGGATCACCTTTGACACAATGGCTCTTTGCCACCTCTAAGTGTCATCTGATATTGCTCACTGATTTGTGCCAACTATTTTTTCTCTCTTTGACTTGGAATATTGTCACGTGTCCCTAAGCAAAGTACCCCTCCCCCCACATGAGCTGGAAGACTACATTCAGAGTGAATTTTTAAAAATTTACTTTTATTCAAATGCAGATGTTTTCATATTGTCTCACTAACTCTAGAAAACCATTCCATAGGTAGCCGAGTGTTCCTGTACCAAATAATTTTTTTTTTCTCAATAGTCTACGAAAACATTTCTTCTGCAACTTAGAAAAACAAGTTTCCCTGAATCCTTCATGCTCCTTCACAACACGGTCTTGCTACGTGCTGCTCCTCCACCTGAAAAGGAATTCTTTATCTATGTGTGCTCTCAACCCTTGAACCTCAGCTGCACACTGACTGCCTCAGGCAGGCTTTCTGCGCTGCTATCTGATTGTGCCATGTTCTGGCCCAGCCGCGGCCTCCTCTTCCTTCACTGGTGGAAGGTCACATTTAACTTGCGTGCTCCTTTGATGACCATCTTTCCCACCACTGGACCCAAGCTCAGTTGTGAGAACAACCTGGTCTGGTTTTCATTACCTTTATATACAACATCCAGAACATAGATGGAAATTAAATGTCTATTGAGTTAGTGATCCAAGAAAAATGGAAATATTTTTATTCCGAACGTGGTATAGGCATTGACTGCATTACTCTGGGGAAAGTGAGAATTTCTTGTCAGCTTTTCTGAGGATGGGTAAAGGGGTTCTCTGTTATGTTGAACATTAAGAGGCCATGGGAGAATTTGCAAATGAGGGCACCAAAGTCAATATGAAGATTAGTGACAATGGCAGAATGAAGGTGGTTAGCACAGAATAAAGCCTGGGCCAGTAGATCTTTGATAGGATTATTATGGTAAACAAAGTTACTCTCTCCAGGAGCACCTTTAGGCAATTTTAATTTCCTGCTTCAATCTTAGACCTCTGGCCCAAATCTGACTGCCCCTGATGGTCCACCAGGAGAGTTTGATGAAGCAGGATTTCTATGTAGGTGATACCAGGTCTTGCATGGCTCTAGAAGATATACTACAAAGAATTAACAGTTGTAACTAGGCCCAGATTCAGTGTTGCAAGTTAGGGTACTTTGTGTCTTCCACGCAGAACTTTTGTTCCTGGAGAGGCAACACTCTCTGCCCAGCATCAGTTCCTCTGAAGCTAGAGAGTTTAAAAAAGCCACAGAGAGGGAGAGAGGCATTGAGCACCATGTATACTTGCTTCCTTGGCAATGCTGCCCGCACCACCGGGCTGGCACATTGGTCAAGCAGGATGTATATTGGTGCTCAAATTCTGCTAATTTGCCTATCCCTACATAGATGTGTTGTACCATAGGACAATGTCCCTGCATGGAAAAGCACACTGAATGGATCTGTTTCACACAGGTCTGGGTTTTGCCCTTCTGAGAACAGGGCAGAAAGATTCTGCTTAACCAGCTATCTGATTGGACTAGCATTAGAAAATGAAAAAGTGCAGAAAACCCTGCTTGTACCTCTTTACTGATAAGGAGAGTCAAACCTATTTTCTGGAAGCTAGGTTCTTCTAGATTCTCTGTAAGTTTCTAGGAAGACTTAAAATTAGATCTCGGTAACAGTTGTCACCTTCTGAAAGCGGTCTGAAAGTTGTGGAAGCCTCAGGTTATAGATTTGCAGATGAACAAGGCAGATATTTTGTCTTCTACAACTTTAATGTCTGGAAAAGAGGAAAAATTTGAAAATCATGTGCCATCAACTTAATGTTAAGTGAATAAAGACAGTTCAAAGTTGTGAATCACCCCAGCTAGAATTCAAGAGCCTTTCATAGCGTATTGATCATTTTTGTTTTAAAGAATGGCAAGGTGTCATCAATTGTTAAAAACAAGGAAAATCATATCCTACAGTTTCAGGTGGCTAAGGAGTCACTGGGAAAACATATCTAGAAGGAAAATGGAATTGAAAGATTCAAACTCAGGATATTTGTAGCTGAAAAAGAAAACAGAAAAGGTTGGATTCATCAGAAAATATATATATTTTTTCCAGTCAGCTTGAGAAATAGGACTCTCTGGGGACAAGGAAAGGTATAGAGGTAGGACATAGAACTGTAAAGAAAGTACGCTGCTAAGGAGACCACCCCTGAGGTCAAAGGATGCTGCCCCTTACATGTCAGGGGGCATCCAGTCATGTTTGCAGAGAGGCTGAAGCAGGAGTAGATTTGGAATCACAGGTTGAGGTTATTAGCAAGTGAATTCAGAATTTTTTTTGTGTGTGTGTGTGTTTTAGGGAAGGGTCTATAGAGTATTTAGGGTCTCACTACCAGATAGCACTCATAGTGAGCCACCTTTTTACAGTCTCCCAAGAGCTGGGATTACAGGCACTTGCCACCATGCCCAGTCTTCAAATTTAGAATGTGTCTTCCAAATTCTCCTAACTTTTAATGACAGATTCTAGATAAAATGGAATGTTGCTCCCTAAGTTGTTCACATAAAAGGCTTGTTTCTCTTGTAGCTACTTTGGTTTTCATGGTCTCTTCTCAGAGTATTCTCATCAAGTAGTATTTCTATTCTCCCAGTGATCTTGAGATTGACTTGGCCAGTACTTTCTTACAATTTTCCTAAGTATATAAGGCTCTCCTTGCAGTGATTACCCTCCTTGATAATTTCTACTTCCTCTTTTTCCTAGAGAATTCTCCTTCTTGCTCTCTGCTTGATGAGTTTTGGCCGTTCCTCTCAGTCATTCTCGCTCCAAGATCGTTGAAGGAATCTTGACCTTTACGAAGATGCAAAGCTCATTTTATCCTGCTCATCCTTAAAGTCTTCCAGAGATTTTGTCGTGTTGTGTTGCATTCAGTTTGGTTTGGGTTTTTGAGATAGGGTCGTGTTTTGTAGCCCAGGCCGGTCTTGAACTCATGACGCCCTTTGTCTCAGGCTTCTAACTACTGGAGTTACAGCTGTGCCTCACCACACCTGGCCATGACCTTTAGTTTTTAAGGAGAAAAGCCTAGAACCTTTGGCACTACAAAGAGTCAGCTCTCAACGAATAATTTTTGCAGTGAACAGGCAAATGCATTACTCTCCGTGACCTTTAGCATCTCATTTGAGGCGAGTCCCCATCTTTATGTTCCCTGAGACGCTATTGTGTGCCGCGAAACAACACCTTGCATGTAGTCTGAACGGGGATCCAAGTACATTCTAGATTTTTCTGGAAAATGTCACTCTTATGAGTAAGAATAGGCTCAGAATTTTGAACCTACAGGTCAAAACCTCATTAGTCACATATTTAGGAACACAGAATCAAGTGGATTTATTTGGCAGAAATAACATGATGTAATCAAATCTAGTGGCTCACTGGCCTGGTTATATATTACAAACAGTGCTCTTTAAAACTGTTGCCCGGGACCTCATTCCAGATGAGCAGCTCAGTTAGTGGTTGCTCCTTTATAGTACATGTCCTCCAAGGGCCCATCCCTCAAGCCACATCAGCATACCTGAGACTGTGGTGGGGATCTTTTCTGGCACAGCAGAATGTCAACAGTGCTGAAGCCTGGGAATATGAATCTGAAATTTGGGCTATCCTGGACCATTTACCGTAATAGCAAGGCTCAGTATCAACATTTTTAAAAACTGAAAAAAAAATTATTTTTAGCTCAGAGCAAAAGCCTTGTGTTCTATCCCTGGTAACACTAAAAATTAACAATGATAAAATAATAATAATAAAAAGACAGGGGGCTGGGGAGATAGTTCCATGGCACAAGTGCCTGCCTGGCATGTGCAAGGTCATGAGTTTGAAACCCGGTCCAACCAATCAATCAATCAATCAATAAATAAATAAATAATAAAATAAAATAAAATAAAATAAAATAAAATAAAATAAAATAAAATAAAAAGGCAACTCTCCACAATCCCTACCAGAACTCTTCTACATTGGAAAGGTAGAAGTGTGGCCCAGTGACCTGATTTAATAAATCATCCGGAGGTCGGTGAGATAGCTCAGTGGATTACAATGCGTGCTTCAGCAAGTGCAGTGATCACACACCAGCACCACGTGCCATGCCTGCCCTACCTTCAGGGTGGGCTGAGCCACACAGAGTCCAGATGTGGTGGTGCATGCTTGTAATCCCAGTGCTGAGAAGTCTGAACTGTGTAGTGAGACTCTGCAACAACCAAATGTGGCAAAGTGAATCAGTCAATCAATCAATCAATCAATCAATCAATCATCCAGGTGCTTCTGTTGTGTGTGAATATTTGAGAACCACTTCTGACTTTCAGTTCATCTGTACCACAGAGGAGTGAATCCAGGCATGAAAGACAGTATTTCTCTTGGATACCTTTCTGCAGTAAAGACAGAATATTGGGAGATACCTGCTGCTAGCAACTCCAGCACGATATCCTTTTGGGAAGGGAGTAATCCTCTTCAATAGAGGACCAGGACATGGGGTCCTTGGTGTCATCCTTCTCTTTCCCTACAGAATGTCAGCTCTACCCAGGGGCTGGAGTGGGGGCCTTAGGCATTCTGAAGAAGCAAAATGAAAATGTTGAAGATTACTCAGGCTGACTTGGAGAAGGAAATACACTAATTATGGTGTGATGTTTTCCTTCAATTGTATTGTTTTTAAAATATGCTTTAAAATAAATATTCTTTTGAAAATACCAAGGAATTGTAAAATCTGGTTAAGCAAATGTTATTTATCCTTCTGTACTACTGAAAGTGCGATTAGGAGGCTTAGCATGGTAACACATTGAAAATTCTTCTGCACAGAGAAAACTACTGAGCAGATTGCAGCATCTGAGCCCAAGCAGAAGAACAAGGAGAATGAAGTGCTTATTTTGAGGGGGGCTGCATACACTTCATCAGCCGAGGGCGAACTTATTGCATCTCAAGACGGCTGCCTTTCAGGACGCGTGGATGGCTGAGAAGGAAGGCCCCAGGTGGAGACTAGGTGGCTCCCTTCCTGCATGGCTGAGGACAGAGAGTTCAGGATGTGGTCCACTGTCGGAAGGCCTAGCGATGACATTCTGGGATCAGAACGTGGATTCCAAAACTTCACCTGCCATGCTATGTGGCTAAAATAGGCCATGACACCCCGATAATTACACCTCAGGGCAGTGTCTGAGCTCCCAAAGGGTCCCTGGAGAAGGAAGCTGGCTGGTTAGAGGTCTTCCAGAGAGAGAGAGAGAGAGAGAGAGAGAGAGAGAGAGAGACCTTTGTCAAGGTCTCTCATCTCCTATAAAGATCATGCAAATTCAAAATAAAAATTCTCACTATATTTCCTTTAACAATTAAAATTCACATATTGCTTAGCATTCAAAGAAACTAAATGAAGGTTTTTTTTTAATGTGCTGCTCTAAATTAAAAAGAGAATGGAGACAAATTCAGAATGTTCTCCAGTTGCACAGCCTTGAATGTTTTATCTTTCAATTTGAGGTTGAAAAAGAAAATCAGGCATTCTGAGTTATGAATCATAGGACAGTGAGGCAGCTCTACAAGCACCTATCCCATTGAGAAGTCTGAGACCAAGAGACAAGATAGGTGTTGTCTGGGTGCTACAGAGAGAATAACTGTGAGATGGAGCGTCAGTTATGTTCTCTGGCTTTTTGAAACATTGGTGACTAAGACATCACCGCTTGGAAGCCTGCTGATAGATCTGAAAAGGATTTAGATTCAACTCACACTGGACTCAGTGGGTGCACAGAAGCCATCAGGGGAGTCTTCTTCCTAGCTGTATTATTTTGGCTTTCTGATTATGGGGGTTTTTGCCAGCATACAGTGTGGTAGGGAGAAAAGTCTCAAGGTAGTTTCCAGTTAATGCCAAGTCCATTTAAATTTTGGGTAACAGAAACTTCTCTTTGTATTACCTAAAGAAACAACTCCAGGAGCCAGGAGGTAGCTCCGTGATACAAGTGCCTGCCTGGCAAGTACAAGATCATGAGTTTGAACCCTCGTCCAGCCAAAAAACAAAACAAACAAACAACAACAAAAAAACAACTCCACAACTCTTCTCTATTCCTATAGGTTCTAACTGTAATTATATAGAGGAGATAACTTAATAAAAGTCAACTTTAAATTAAGATCAAATCACAGATTCGATCCTTCCTTTTGTACCAAATGTGCAAATATGTGTATGGACACACGCATGTGTACACACACACACACACACACACACACACACACACGCATACACATACACAGTCACAAGTTCTTAGGGCAGCATGTGTAGCACACTGGTGAAAAGGAGGAGAGCTAAACTCAGGCTGTCTGAGATTCGCCTACATTCCTTACTGTCTATGAGACTGACAAGTCAGTTAGCTCGCCCATGCCTTAGTTTTCTTACCTCAAGAAAATCTGCTAGGTCTCACAATTTTTTGAGGTGAAACTGCTGTCTTCCACCTTCACTGAGAAGGGGTTCCCTTGGTTTGTCATTTCCCGGGGCCTGTAGCATGGTCCAAAGTAGTTACAAGTTTCTGGGCTTTTTTTATGGATTTGTGAAAGTACATTACTTTCACTGCTGCTGCTTCACCTTGCCGCTTTTTCCCACACAGCCAAATCTCATGTCACTTCCTTGGTTGAAGGGAAGTCAGGTGGTCTCTGCCATTTCGAGGATCTGACTAAGAAAGTGCTTGGGAATGGCTTGAGTCTGAGTGTGTTGGAACTGTCCTCCGTATCTCCAGTTCCTTCCCAGAAAATCGTTGCCAGCCCTCCTGGTGTCAAAATGGCCCGAAATAGTGCAGCAGTCCATGTGCTGCCTCCATGGGGGGTGTGGCCCAAAGTACGGACAAGAGGTGGTGTTGGGGTATGCACAGGCCCACGTGGAGGGGGAAGGTGCGGAACTTGGACTCAGAAATCCTGACCAGCTTTACAGCTCAGCAGTAAAAGAAACTGAGTTTGTTTTTAAACCAAATTTGTCACTCGACCTATATATTTACATGATAACAGAAATTCAATTTATTTTAGACTGAACTTATCACTAATCCTTATATTTATATTACAGTAATAGTATAAGGGCTAAAGCCAAATTTAGCATCTTCTACCTTTGCACAAATCATCCGTGTTTCATGTAGGAAAGATGGCAAATTGTTGTTACTCAGAGAAATGAAATGATGTAAGAATAAAAAGGGTAAGGACCGGATATTAAAGCTATACCTGAATTTTGCATTGTTTGTGGTATTTTTAGCTTTTAAAAATCGTGCAGCCGGGCGTGGTGGCTGACGCCTGTAATCCCAGCACTTAGGAGGCTGAGGCAGGAGGATCGGTGCGAGTTCGAGACCAGCCTGGGCTACAAAAGTGAGCTCAAGGCCAGCCTGAACTGCATAGTGAGACCCTGTCTCAAAAAGACAAAAAAAAAAAAAATCGTGTAATTTGGTCTGATTTCTTATATTTAATTATTACTTTCTAAGTTTATATTTGTAATATTGTGTTACTTTATTTAAAGAGATTTCCCAACATTGCATAAACTTGAAGCCACATAAAATTTCTGTGAGGTTTGCAACTGACCACTTCAAGAAGACTAAAGAAAATGCTTTCTGTGTCTGTGTTTTCTTTCTGTGTCTGTGTTTTCTTGTATAAAATGGGAATACAAGACCAGATTCCTCTTGGGGATCCCTGAGGACCTTTCCAGCACGCAGGCTGTGCGATCCTATTTTCTAGCCACAGCTTGTACACTGGGATCTCTACATCCTGCCCCTGAAGATCAGTAGTCTAAGAACAGTGAATCAGGTCACTCTGTGGCAATTCTCTTGGTAGAACGGGAGGGTTAGAAGGCATGAGGTGGATTAACAGCAGATTGATTGTGTTGACTGACTGAAGGGTAGCTCAAGGGTGATCAGAGCACTCCTAAAACAAGGAGCATCCTCAGTAATCTCCCCATCCTGTAGATCAGAACCTTTAATGATTGACTGCCCAAGTTGCAATCCAAAGTGGCCTATTGCTGAGTGCCAGCACTGCAGTTTAACCCAAGTGTCCAATGCTCGGCTGCTGGTGTGACCCAGGTTATGCACCAATAGAGTTGAGTGCCTGCTGTGGCACTCGTGCCATGGGTTCATGCTGTAGATCAGTACAGTTCCATTTACTTAGAACCAGCATCCTAGTTTTCTTGTGTTGCATTGCGGATTTAGTGGCTCAATACCACAGGGCTCATTAACTAACAATGTCTATGGCCAGACATATGGGCAGAGCCAAGCTGGGTCCTGTACTCGCAGTCTTAGTGGGCTGCAGTCCATGTGTCTCTCCTGCCGCAGTTTGCATGGGAGTGTACCAAGTTCATTCAGGCTGCTTGCAGGATTCAGCTCCTTGCAGTGGTAGGAGCCAGGCCCTGGTTTTCCTTCTAGCTGTCAGTTGTGACCTCGCTCAGCCTCTGTGAGCTGCTTTTAGGACCTTGCCATGTGGCTGTCTCCATAGGCAATTCACAGCGGGCAGCAGAAGGATCTCTCTCCAGTCTGCTGGGAGGAGCCTAACCAGGCAGGACTGCTCCATCCTTATCCTGCCATCCAGGCTCAAGGGAAGTGGACAGTGCCAAGTGTATGTGCCAGGGGCCAGGGATCCCGGAATCTTCTTGGAGTGCTGCCTACCATGAAAGACAAGAGCAATATATTCGGAGTAGCAACCACTCACATTTTATTTATATTCATATCTAATGTTGAATATTTGGAGGCAGTCATAATTACCCCATTTTCACCGATCAAGAAACTAACACTTAATTTAATTTGAATGTAGGTTCTACATAACGTGACGGTCTGTGATCTTCATGATACACCACATGGCCTTAGGAATGATTCTGTCTGTACAGAAGGGGATTTATTGGCATGCCCAACCATATCTGATCACATAGAATATGAAGTCACCTCAGGATGTGTACTCCCTCTCTTAGAAGATAGGGGTTTATAAATATAATATGTGCATATTAATTAATAAATACAATTCATGTGACAGTTTCAAACTCAGACTGCTCACTCAACAGAGTTTCAAGCTGTCCAACTTTAAAATTTAACTTAACTCAGCAAATGTTTATAGATTTTTCCATATAAAAACCAGTGGGGAAAATAAAAATCCATCAACAGTTTATTCTGTAGGACAACTTTTATGAGAATCTTTGTGGTGGAGTGAGCAAAGTGGTAATAATCTGGAAGCCTGGGTGTAATTTTATCTATCAATCAACTGCTGACCCACGGTTTTCTCCCATCTCTCTCATACTTGTCTTAGGAAACACTGATGAAAGCCGGGTGTGGTGGTTCATGCCTGGGTTGCAGAACCAGGGCCACCACAAGTACAGGAGTCCAGCCTGAGTGACTCGGTGTGCTTGCCTCAAAGAAAAAGAGAGTGAAGTCAAAGACTGGGGCTGTGACTCAGGCTGAAGGCCTTGGATTCAATCCTTGCTATCCCCTTGCAATAAATAAATACGGAATGAGAAGGAGATGGAAGGATGCAATGATACCATGGGAACACACCAGATTCTGAGCTGTAATCACAGCTCCAGCGCTGTGGACTCACATCAGTTAACCTGCGGAGCTACAGAAGCATAAAAGGAGTAAAGGTTCTCTATGATTTGGGAGATTCAAGAACTTTCTTGGGTATCATAGTTTTTCTTGTTTGTTTGTTTGTTAGTTTATTTTTCTCATTGCTGGGATAAAATACCTGACACTCCAGGTTAAAGGAGGAAAGGTTTATTGAGCTCACAGTTTGCAGAGGTTTCTGGGTGCAACCCTCTGGCTCCAAGGCAGGGAGGCCTGGCGGAGGTGCAACTGCTCAGGGCAGCAAGAGCACAGCGTGGGGGGAAGGGCAGGGCTCTGCACCTCCCTCCAGGATATGCAAGCTCTCCTCCCCAGGGTGGGGCCTTCACACCCACACTGTCCCCTGTCCTCCTCTGGCACAGGCTCAGATCTTTTACAGAGTGGGGACCCTACTCCCTGCTGAGTAACAGGGAGAGAGCTCAGGGTATAAATGTCTGCCTAGCAAGGGCAAGATTCTGATTTCCTGTACAAGAAAAAAAATAAACAAATGATTAAACAAATTGCTAAACTTCTGGAGTTGACACAAGGTACTAACCATTACAGTGATGAGGGTGATGCCCTCCTCCTGTGGATTCCTGAGAACTGGAGTTTTCTCCTGGTCATTTTTCACCTCTAAGAACATGCTTTGCTCTGGGTGAGGAATCTTAGCTTCCTCCGCGTGACTACTGGGATTTTCCTTCCTTTGATTAGAATGGGCTTTCTTAAAAATGACAGCAGAGATAGCAGTGTCCCCAGTGAAGCGTGAATGATGACGGTGAGGGCAAGCTCCTGGGTGAACCTGTGCCCCGCGCCACTCCGCACACTCTGCCCCTGGCTGCTCCTGGCCGTGGGACTCTTCACACGGAAGCGCTTCCCCACTGCCACCGCCTTGGCTGCCTGTGGAAGGGTTATTTCTCCTTTCATAATGACGCACACTGGAGAAAATAGTTTCTGATTATTGTCAGTTCTGTTTTACAACTGCCAAGCCTCATTCTGGAAATGAAGAAAATGTACAAAAATATGGAGGATAGTGGGTAAACCTTGTATAAATTCATCAAGTAGAAATGGCTGCTGTATTTTTTTCTTTTGAATTATTTTTTTTTCTTGTTTCAGAACTTTTGTTTGTTTATTTATTTATTTTTATCCGGCTCAGCCTGCCCTGAGGGCAGGGCTGGCGTAGCATGTGGTGCCAGGGATCAAACCGCGGTCCCTGCAGCTGCCTAAGCTTTCCTGAGCAGGCACTTTAGACCACTGAGCCATCCTGCCGGGCCCCTGTATTTTGTTTTTATGTTTATATTGCTCTCTGCTTTTGCTATTTACATCTATATAATTACAAAAACATGTTTTCTATGTATTTACACAGAATTTACACATGCACACCTATATAACGTGCAGCTATAAGTAGAGTTGACGGTACATAGTCATATAGTATCACGTTATAAATTTGCTTATTACTATATTCTATTTCCTTATCCTATCTGAGTTGATAATATGGTTTTTAAGGATTGCTGTCTGTGTTTTTGCTGAAATAACATACTTTTTACTGTAATGTTTAAATATCTACGTGGTTGGTGGCAAACCTTTCAGAATGACTGCCTAGATTGGAACCTAAGACCCACTTATTGGCCACTAAATTCCATCACTGCAGTTGCATCTACATACTGAGTTTTGGGTTCAGAAAAGACAACTTGTACATTAATGAATTTTCTTTTAGAAGAAAGCCAACATGCCAGCCGTAGGTTCACCTCCACTGACCTGGGTCTCAGCCTTCTTGGCGTTCTGCTTCCCCCCTCCAGATCATCTTCTCCAGTGGTCCCGGGGCCTGCATTCCTACTCTCCCACCCGCCCAGACCTCCCTGTGTTAGCTAGGGCTCTTGCCTTTGAGGAGAAAGGCTAGAAACCAGCTTATTTGGAATTGAGCTTGCAGGATACCCTTCTGTCCACAAGACTTGGCTTCACCGTCATCCCTGCCTCCATGAGATTCAAGACCCCCATAGCATTTGAGCAAGAGCTTGCTTGGTTCACTCTGCACTGCACTGTGGTTGTTAGTTTCTGTTACCTCTGCTCGGCTGTCAGCTGTCTGGAGGCAAAGGCCGTGATGGGCTCTGTGTCTGTATTTGTACGTGCAGCAAGGCCGGGGCCAGAATCCTGTCAGCGGAATGGCAAGTTGGGTGATGACATAAGTCCCTTGAAGAGCAGGAATTAAGAGAAAAGACGCAGGCAGACAGGTCTGAAGTGTGTGGTGCTGCCCAGCAGCACAGGCATGGAAAGTCGGGGTCAGAGGGTAGCCACAGGACAGAGAGGGCACCATAAAGAGGTATGGTGTGTGTGTGTGTGTGTGCATGTGCGCACATGCGTGTGTGCATGCATGCATGTACACACACACCCTGGTTGGGGAATATAAAAGAAAGGCCATAGTTACAAAAATGTGCTGTCTTTTGAATAATGATCTGGAGGTTAATGGTACTATCTGATAAATGAAGGTATAGCATAAGCATGTTTGACATTTTGAGTTCAGCCCCTCAGCAGCATTTCTAGGAAATATGAAACTTGTTCTAATTTTTGCTTTATAATATAAAGCATGAAAATACACACCAGGGAGTGATTTTTATGCTTTAAAAAGTAAAGAAATTCCACATCACATGTAGAGTTGAAGTTGACTAGAAGTCAGGGCTAATCTAGTAAGCGATTGTAAAGATTATATAGTTAAGAAATGGATTGAGAAGTAGAGCTCATTCGGGTAGGAGAGGCTCAGCTAATGCTGTAAGGGATGGGTGAAGGAACCAAGGCTGTCTTAACAGAGGAAGAAAAACGGAAAGAAAAGATAAAAATGTACTTGGATAAAATCTGAATGTAGGGCCGGTGGGGTAGCTTAGCGGACTAAGTGTCTGCATTGGCAAGCTCAGGGACTGGGGTTTGATCCTTGGCACCACATGTCCTGCTAGGGCTGGCCCTGGGGTGTCCTGAGCCAGGGATTGAGTCTGGGTGTGGTGGTGCACGCCTGCAATCCCATCGCTGGGAAGGCTGAAAACAGGAGGATCACCACGAGTCCAAGTTGCATAGTGAGACCCTGAAAAAAAATATCTGGATGTCTTTCCTTCAGCAAAGCTCCCAGAATGACGCTGAGTGAACTCTAAAGGTAGGACCAGGGCCACATAAGGTACACACTCTCTTCATAGCAGGAGGAGAGATTTGCACTGGACACTAATGGAAGATGAGGAGATGTCCAGGAGGCTGTGACTTGCTGTCATCAGACCTTTTCTCAAAATGCTTGGCACCTGGTGGTGGACTGGTCACCTGGCCTGCACCTTAGGCTTCTGGGATTTTATTGCAGTTGTGTTGTGTTCAACATATTTTGCTTTTTGAACTGTGGTACCTCTTTTCCTTGCCATTTTTTATTACAGGAAGTAGATGGGTAGTTTAAAAGAGCCCCTTGGTCTTCCTTCATTGCCTAGTCTCATTGCCTACAGAACTGCAGAAATAAAGTGGTGTATCCTTTTAAAACTATCTTTCAGTACATTTTTCTTTTTCATATAGCTTTACCATCAGGGACTCAAACTATTTTTTCCCCCTTTAGCAAAGATCTAATCTGCTCCTTTTCTAGTTTGGCTTCCATGAAAATCAACCTGATGCAAACTTTAAATTGAAAGGTCTCACCTACGGCTGCACCTGCTGCCGCAGGAGTTTCTGTTTCCAGACTTTTCCACTCCTGGAAGGAGAGCGAGCTCATCTTTGAGATTTCTTGTGGGTGGCAGAGGCAGCTTTTGCCTTCGGTAGAGGGATATAATTTGCCGATTCAGAGCCCTCTTGTGTCGGAGGTCCCCAGATAACTTCTGTCCTTGTTGGCTCCTCCATTCCTTTGGCTTTGTAAGATTTCTTCAAAGCAATATTCCAGTGCTTGGGGCAGTGATATGAATTCGCTGTGAATGGGAGTGACAGGAAAGCTCGGGTGTCTCTGGCAAAAGGAAAACTATTCAGTGGAACTTAAAAGTTGGCACAATCTTAATTGATTGGAAAACCCCCTTCGACTTTCAGAAATTCCAAGGATAAAAGTTTTCCTACTATGCTGGTTCTAACAGGGAACCAGGATTTATTATCATTATTATTATTATTATTATTATTATTATTATTATTTTAATCAGTAGGAATCTTGTCTTCCTTTGTGTGTTCTCTGGGTCCCCTCTTGCATTGTCCTAGTGATAACTCTGTCTATCAATAAATAAGAACTTTGTGAAATGACTTCTTTCTTTCCTCTCTTCAATGCAAAGACAGATACATTGCCTTGCACATAAAGGGGCATGAAAATGAATACATTTTTTAAAGTCAATTTGGTTATAATGTTGAGAGATACTTTTATATCATGAAGTAAAACTAAATGGATTAGATACTTTAGATATGTCATGAGGGTAGAATACTAATACAGTGTTGGTCTTTGTGTGTCTGGCTGATTTCTCAGGGCATAATTTCCTTCAGGGTTGATCCATGTTATAGCATGTGGTATGTCTCCCTCCATTTTTAAGGCTGAATATTATTCTACCATGTATACAGACCTCATTTCATTTAGCCATTTATGTGCCAATCAATAGTTGGAGTATTTCTGCCATTGGACTCCTAGTATGCATATATTGCTATAAATATGGGTACACAAAGAGAAGATTCGTTTCTTAAGATATTTCTAAACATGAGCTTCTCTTAGAATTATTACTTATATTTAATTAAGATAGTACAGAAGCATTAAGGTTAGAAATCTCGCTATAGTTTAACATATATTCTGTGTGACTTTCAAGGGAGCATCCAGCATATGTGTACCTAGCTGTATTTGTTTATTTGTTGCAAAGAGAATCTTAACTGATTTTCACCTTGTTTTTCTTTTTCTTGGTAGTATTTTCTGATACAATATTCAAGTAGAAGAATTTTGCAGAATAATAATCTTTTCAAATCTAAAATTATTCTTATCTACCTTAATCTACTTTTCAAGATAAAAAACAACCAATGTAAGCTAGTTTTCTTTAAGAGTGTATGTGGATATATATATATATATATATATATATATATATATATATATATGTATAGTATTGGGCTGACCAAATAGCTCAGCTGATCAAAGTGCCTGCAGGCAGCGGTAGGATCTAGGATTTTGATCCCCAGGTCTGCTGAGCTGGCCCCACCCCTGGGGCACACTGAGAGGGCCAGTGAGACTGAGTGTGGTGGCATGTGCCTGTGATCCCAGCTCTTGGAAGGCTGTAAACAGGTGGATTACCATGAGTCTGATCTGGTAGTGAGACCCTGAACACCCACCCTGTAGACCTTTCCCTAAAAATAAAAAAAAAAAAGAACAAACAAACAAACAAAAAACCCAACCAGTATCAACATTTGACATCTGACAAGCTTTTCTTTCATTTTAGTTTTCATGGTAATCCTCAGGGAAGAACATCTAGCCTTTTTTTTTTTTTTTTTGTGGAGCTAGAGATCAAGCTCAGGACCTTACACTTGCCAGGTAGGCACTTGTGTCTCTGAGCTGTCTCTCCAGCCCATACACCTAGTCATTTGAATGAAATGCAGATGCAGAGTTCTAGAGAATGGGGAATGGATACAGAAGGCAAGTGTCTTAATAATATGTTAAGATATGACTATTCATAATTCATCTTTACACAAAGGAGAAAGAGAGGGTGTATGTGGAGGATGAAGTAGAGCAGAAAAAATAGGTGATAAAAGAAAAGCACTTTAAGTTCATTTCTCTTTGCACAATCCTCTACTATAAAAGACTGGCTCCTCCCTTTTCTCACTGAGATATATTCTTTTAGCTTCCTTTCATGAGCTTGTCTTTAGAAATTTGCTCATGAATTTTTTTGTTGTCAAGCTATTAATCTATGACAGGAAGAGTAGACAAGTGTCGGGTGTCTTAGGTTTCACCGAGACAAGCTTGGTACGTGCCTCTTGGTCCATCTTTTCTGATGAACTGGAATGTTTCCATTTCACTTCGGTGTCACCTTTGAACCCCTCCCCCACCCACCACTTTAAGCACTGGGCTAAGTGTTGGAGGTGGGTGGGGTCTTAGAGTTCTCACCCTTAGGAACTCCAGCCCAGCTTGGGAAAGCATCCAGTGTGATGAAAGGACAAGGAAGTGGGGCTGAGCACTGGGAGTAGGTTTAATAACCTGATCTAGGAAGTCAAAGGATGCTTCAAGGAGGAGATGCCCTTTGACTTGGGGTAAACACAGCAGATCCCACACAGAAGGATGGCATGTGGAGACTCAGGGAGACTTGAAAGCTTTTGAAATATTTCAGGGAACGGCCTTAGGCTCTTGTGCTACAGTGAAGGTGCTCAAATAGTTGGCTTTGGAAGTCCCTTCCTGTTCTTCCTGAGATCCCACCCAAATGTCCAGGTGCTTATATTTCACTGTTTCAAAATCAGACATTTGCACCAAATTAAGGAGGAATGAAAACGTCAGGGTTTGAATTTCCTTTTACCATTTCCTAAGGCACTGATAGGTTTTAAGAACATAAGAACATAAGAAAAGATTCCCTTTTTGGCCCTTTTTGAGTACAGCTCAAGTAGTGGTTTTCTTCTATTATTTTTTTTTCCCCTTTAAGATAACCCTGACATTGATAATCTGAAAGTTTGAAAAGAAACCATCGTTGAAATATTTACCTGGCAATCCAAAGCAATAAAAACCAACCTCCCTGTCAGCATGGCACTGTCATCTTTTATGGTCATTTATTCCCCTTATCACAGGTGGATTTTGCCCCTCTTCCTCCTCCTCCTCCTCTTCCTCCTCCTCCTTCTCCTCCTCCCCCCTTACTTCTTTCTCACTTCCATCTAATGGGAATGAAGCTTCTACACAAGGAGGCTGAGAGCCCCTGACTTCTAAGAAGTCTTAAATTTGAAGAGGAAGAGGGGAGATGAGACACGACTTGGCCACAAATACATTGAACGCAGTGTAGAACAATGCCTGTGACAAAGCCAGAAAGTACCTGCCGCATTTGGAGGAAGGAGGGAGTCCTGCCAGTGCGCAGGTGTGCATAAGATATGGTGCAGCTGGGAAGCATAAGGAGGACTTGAGTGAGGGAAGCTTTTCCTGCCCGACTCAGCTTTGCACAGCACAAGCGTCTTTTGGTTTTGGTTGGAAAAGCACAGCTGAGGTTTTCTGGTCTAAGGGAACAGAGAATTGAGAAGGATTATTTTTCCTATGCCAGTAGGCATAAGAAGGGGCTATCTCTCCCCATCTCTGCCTCTCTGCATGTAGCTGCATTCAGTGTGTGTGTGGAGGGGGGGACAAGGGCTCTCTGCTTCTTGGAAGTAGCATGGTAACATTCTAGACAGTCCCCGATGCTGGGCTCTAGTCCCAATGATGTTCTCTCAGCACCCTGCCAAGGAATAGATTTCAAGAGCCGCTCAGTGTATTCCTTGCTTGGCCTCACCTGCCCTGATCATAGGTCAGCAGACAGGACTGAAGCACTGGGAAGCTGTGCTGCTGTCGCCACAGGCTTTCCAGGGAACAGTGCCCATCTGTGGCCACTCAGAGGTGTCTTGTGCTCCTTATTTTCTATGCAGATGACAAATTCCACTCCCATGCTGACTGAGAATGTTATGTTTTTATCTTCACGGAGGACCCACGCTGCACTAGCCGCTACCCCACACATCATACAAAGAAGCCACACTTCTCTCTCCTCTTATTGACGGCTGCAGGTCGGGGTGGAAAGTCCCGGGGGACAGCGTCCTAATGACAATGTCGATTGTTCAGCACATACTCTGTGGCATGAACTGTGCTAAGTAATTATTTTAATGTATCTTCTCATTTGTTCATCCAAGCAAGCATTTCGTATTTTATTCTCATTTAATGATGACTAAGGGATGGCAAATTGCTAATAAACCCAACCTTTAGGTTCTACAAGTGTTTAAAGAATTAACATTTGAAATCAGGATTCTGCCTACAAGCTGAGCACTCTGGTGCTCTGGGACTCCTCTTTTTGTTTTATTATTTTTTTAAATGTTATTATTTATTTCATGGTTGTCTCATTCAGACACAGCAAGGGCTAAAATCAACTCTGTACTGGCTTTCTAGATCTCAGTATATGTGCTGAAGGTTCAATGTTTTTCTTCAGCAATCTACTTTGTGTCTACTACGATTTGTAGGTAATTTAGGGCAGAAACACATACTAGGAATCATATTGGATTGTCATCTTCTGGAGTGGGATACATATAGTACCAGGGATTAAACTCAGGGCCTTGTGCTTTCCAAGCAGGCCTCTAGACCACCGGGTCAATTTCCCTAGCCTCCATCACTGCTGTCTCTTACCGAGGGTTTGATCAGCTTTACTGCATCTTTACTTGGCGCTTGAGCTCTAATAATAATCAAGACACAAAGCTCTCTGCCCTGAGAGAGTTCACTGCCAATGTAACACTGATGTCGATGCCCAGTCTGTGCGTTTCTGTTCCTCTTCTGTTTAGAAGGCCTTTTTTTAGCTCTGCTGGGAGATCACACTCAATTTGGGTGGTTCCTTGTCACTCCCTGATGACACTTGGAAAGAAAGACCTCTTCACAAGAGTGGCCTTCTCGCATGGAACATCCCTGCACACCTGTCATGAGCGTGTGTTTAATGAGGCCTGTGGTCCCTCGAGATGTTAGGTTCATGCACAGGACAGTATGCTCTCTGAGGGGAGAGATTATTTTCTAGTATCTTCCCTATGATAAAGCACTTTGGCACATGAAAAGTGCCTGGTGAGTGAGTGATGGAGGAAATGTGAGAAGAAAGGATGGTGAATGTTTTGGTGTGCATGTATATCTAAATGAATATAAATATATGCCAGTGTTACATATATGCATTAATAGTAATGTATAGGTATATGCTAGTATATTAGTTGTGCAACAAATATGTATATATAAAATACATACAGGCATAAAATACAAAAATGGATCTTTATATGTATTTTACACATATACTGTATTTGTGTACATGTATATGTATACAATTTCAAAATGCTAAAGAGACTGTAATGGAATGAAAAATATGATCTATTGCCAGGTTTTATTGGCAATATGTTTAACTGGCAATAAATAAATTAGCAAGTTATGAATATAGGAAGTAAGCTGCGGTGAAGAACACAAACATGGGTGTTTACAGACTTTCCACCCCGGCATATGAGTCCAATTACATATGTTGAAGACAAAGGCAAATTCATCTCTTCATTTAGCTTTCCCCAGGCTATAGTTGTTTTGAAAGATAACTGACAGGCTAATGGATACGCCTGCACTGAGTTGCAAGTCTGTGCTTAATTGAAGCGTTGAAGCCAGGGAAGTACAAGGGGTGAGCTAATTAAGGAAATTATTTATAGGAGTATCAGATGCTGCAGCATCTGATCATATCCTAAAGGTAGTGTCTGTCTTGAAATTACCTGGTGAAGCTCCCGAGACAAGGAGAGTGTCTGTCTTCTGGTGCCCACGTATCTCTGGCACATTGGGCCAGATGCTCTGTAAGAGGCGCTAGCTGGTGCTGGAGGAAAGTTCTCTATAGTTTCCTAAAGAATTTAAGTACTTTAGTATTATGGTACTTCTGTGGTTGCAAAGAGAACCATGTCTTTATTCTGTGCAACAAACCAGTGAAAGAAGTCCCTATTGTCTTAATTTCTGTTCTGGAAATGATTAGTTAATTAATTTGTTTCCTAAGTTCGTTAATTAATTATTTTTCATTTTTCTGAGGCAGGGTCTCACTCTGTAGTACAGGTTGGCCTGGAACTCACTTAGGTAGCCCAGGCTGGTCTTGAACTCATGGCAAAACTTCTTGCCTCAGCATCCCAAGTGCCAAGTTGGCAGGTGTGTGCCACCATGCCTGACACTGAAAAACTTTTCTTTTATTTGAAAACAGATGCTGGATGAACAAAATAAATGCGAGTGGGCAGCAAAAGATGCCTACCTTGTCTGGTAGTTGGGGACATTTTTCAGAAAGCTTTCATAGTCTTTTATGTAATCTTTCTAATTGATTTAATCTTATCTCAAAAGCTACATTTAAATAGATGAGGATGAAAAACAGGTTCAGGGAAGGGAATTTTTAAAAAAATAATCCTATCTGCAAGCTTAGAGTGGAGTGAGTAATAACACCACTGCTTGCCACGTCGCTGGCCTGGACCCCTCCCTCTGCTCGTGCAGCTTATGTTTCTGTACTATTTTGTTCTATATCCTTTTGTTCTGTTTGCATATGCAACAGCATGGAATAATCTCAACAGCAATAATTTCACCCAGTATTTGTGAGGATTAAATGGATAACATCTTTTGTTACCATCTGTGGGATGCTGTATGCAGCTTGATTTTGTTAATCTTTTTTTCTAGCAAAACTTAAATTATTATATTTAATTGAAGAATCTGGCCCCCTGCTGAAAAGACTAATGGACTTAGAATCAAGAAATCTGAGCTCTACCTCAGCTTAAGTCACCAAGAACTGCGTGACCCAAAGCAAGGCAGGTCTTTCTCAATCTTCCATTGCATTATGCTTTCAAGTAATCTTTAAAATGAGGGAACTAGCTGGACCCTGATTCTCAGAGTTCTGGCCATTCCAGCTCCTGTGTTTGGTCTTTTTGTATTTAAATCTTTGTCATGAAAATCTATAATTTTGTTCTCAAGTGATCCAGAGCAACAAAAGGTTAAGCTTCTTGCCTCGTCTCTCTCCATAAACTAACAACAGCTATGCAGGAAAATGCAAGCCCCAGAACTCGGTGACTTATTGCTGTGTTAAGTTGTTCTCCCTCTATACTTATGCAGTAGCTCCCTAAGAGCAAATACCCTGAAAAAAAAAAATTACAGGTTGTCATGTTCTGGATATTTCCAGTACAATTTTTTTAAAAAAAATATTGCACACACATTTTACTGGCAAATCAGTGAAACACATATTGAGGTCTGATTCTACTTAGAAGCAAGGTCCTGCCTATAATTTCCAAGGAGCTTAGAAGTGAACTGTGGTGCTACTACAGATGTCAGGCTCTAATCCTGTTAGGATTATAAACTCATAGAAATGTTTGCTTTGGGGCCTACTTAGGACTGTCAAATCTTTAGAAGGGGATAGCATGCTCTCTTGCCCCCAGGCTCTCTAAATAAAGTGCCCTTTATATCTGATTTTCCAAACTTGCCCATCTACATCATTTCCTATAGAGGAAAAAAATAAATTCTAGGCCATTTCCCTTACTAACCATACAACCTTAGCCAAGTTGCTTCCCCCCCCCCTTTTATGCATTGATACTGAAACATTGATTCCATAAAACGATTATGACAACTTAAGAAGTTGATAACTATAAGGTGTTTAGACCTGTTCCTGATAAATTATAATAACTCCTTAACATCTTTGGATCTTTGTTAAGCTAATCCTTAGGTCTTTCCTCCTGAGTTACTGAGATAACTAGTCAGGTTTAGCTCTTCTGAGAATGGAGGGTATTGGCCAATGCCCCGGGGCAGAGGACGGCCACACACTCCCTTCCTTTTAGTTAACTTCCCTGGTGTTACACAGAAAGATGGAAAGAATGCATGCTAGTTTGTTTTGTATAAAGAGTGTGATATTAATGAGCAGTAGAGATAAAGTCACCCGATTTTAGTATGGGAAGAGTACCTAGAAATCATCTGGTTAATATAATTTTTATAAAATGAAAATGTATGCTCAACAAGCAGGAACAAACAACTACGCTCAAGTATCCATATTGAGTCAGTAATATGAGAATTGGAATAAAAATCCAATCAAAATTAGGAATACATACCTTAGAATGTACCTACCTCCCCCGTTGACTTCTCATTGGAGAATTATCTCTTTGTTGTGTTCCAATTTTTTTTTGAAACTGCTCACTAAGATTTCCTTATCTATAAAGTAATTCTACACATCAAATAAAAATCTCAAAAGAAAATCTTGAAAGCCAATTGTGATGGGAATGCCTTTGTCCTGACTCATGCCAACCCCTTGACTGCTTCATGTTCCTCCTTCATTTTCTTTCCCTGTCACCTCTTTCTCAGAGGTAGAGGGATTCAATTTAAACTAAGTTTGTGAGAATTCAGGAAGTTGCAGTAAGAGTCATTTATTCTTGGTCTAGTGAAACAGCTGAGCTGACGAAGTGCCTGCTTAGGCAAACAAACTTAGGGACTGCGGTTTGAAGCCCCGCACCACATGCCGTGCCAGCCCCGCTACTGGTTGTGCTGAGCCTGTGACAGCCCAGGCGTGGCAGTGCATGCCTGTAATCCCAGCGCTGGACAGGCTGAAAACAGGAGAATCTTGAGTCCAAGCTGCGTGGTAACACCCTGTCCCAAATACATTAAAAAAAAAACTTAATAAAATAAAGATGTCACTTATTCTCATGATGGTCTCTGTGACAGCTCTTTCCCACTGCAAGTGAGCAATGACTTTGAAGGTGCAAGGGGACTCTACAGTGTACGTACTTCCTAGAATCCCAAAAACCAAATGCCCTTGTTCCTGGCTGTCGCACCTTGCCAAAAATAGGGGACTTAAAGCATAAAGACCATAAGTCAAGCCGGGCGTGGTGGCTCACGCCTGTAATCCCAGCACTCGGGAGGCTGAGGCAGGAGGATTGGTGCGAGTTCGAGACCAGCCTGGGCTACAAAAGTGAGCTCAAGGCCAGCCTCAACTGCATAGCGAGACCCTGTCTCAAAAAGATAAAAAAAAAAAAAAAAAAAGACCATAAGTCATCCTCCAAAGTTCTCATTTTGCAGATGAGTGAACTGATAAATGGAGGTTAACCTGCCTCTCTATTGTCCCCTGGCTTTCTTGCCTGCTATGGTGACATGCGTGTATTCTTTACTTTTGAAGACAATGTAGTCCATGTACTAAGTCACAAAACTGACAAGCAGGAAATGGAGTGGCTGCTTTTCCGAGCTCCCGGCTTGACAATGGCAACCATTGTTTTGTTAGTGTCTGTCCATATCCTCATTACATTTGGTCACTTTTAGTTGAAAAATCATGCTTCAAGATGTTGTTTCTGACTTTGTAGTACGTTGTCTCAAGTTAGTTTTGAGAAATTAGTTATTCAGAGTTTTGATTCCCCTTTTCCTATGGGGGGAAAATGAAGTTACAAGTACTACATTAAAAGCCATGTGCATATCTTTATATTTTAAGTATTTCCTTTCTTGTACCATAAATTGAATCACTAGATTTCTCTGTAATTACTGATAATAGAAATGCCCTCAGCTGGCGGCAAACTTTAGCACTCCACTTAAGGTTACCTGAGGCCTAGGAAGCCAAAACACAGCTGTCAAACCTGCGCTTTCCTCTCCAGCCTGTTTTCCTGTTGCTTCTGCTTTCCCCTTCAATTCCATCAGCCTTTGGTTACTTTGAGATCGCTCACCTTCACATGGGGTTTCTTCCAGGCAGGAATTTAAAACGCTCTGTGAGGATCTCCAACACATTCCTCTACTTTTTAAATGTATTTTAGTAGAAGGTCTACAGGGTCTACCGGTTCTCAGTACACAGCTCGGACTAGCAGTGATCCTCCTGTTTCAAGCCTCCAAAGTGGTGGGATTACAGGCCATGACGCCATGCCTAGTCTCACTTGCTATCTCTGCATGTCCTGCATGCTGGGGATTGAACCCTGGTCCCTGCACCGACCCAAGCAGGTGCTTTAGTTCACTGAGCTATCTGGCCAGCCCTCCTCTGTGGTTTTTGACTAATACTCTAGGACTTTACATTGGTCCTCAGGAAAAGCTTTCCTTACTTAAATTGTAATAGGTACACATAGTTTCTTTTCCTTACTCTCCAAAGCTGCAACTCAACAGAACATTAACCCTAACTACTTATTAAGAAGCATGTTGTTTAGTTTCAGTAGTGTCACAGCACTTTGGACACCACATCTTTTTTTAATGTGTGGCCTCCTGCTTTTCTCATACTGTTAGTTTTAATAGGCTTCCCTTGGGGCCTGGCAGGATGGCTCAGTGGTCTAAAGCACCTGCTTAGGAAAGCTTGGGCAGCTTCAGGGACCGTGGTTCAATCCCCAGCACCACATGCTGCACCAGCCCTGAGGCTGAGCCAGCCATAAAAATAAAAATAAATAAATAAACAAACAGAAGTTCTGAAACAAGAAAAAGAATTTAAAAAAAATAGGCTTCCCTTGACTATCTAAAGTTTTCCATTCTCTCGTCATCTCGGCCCCCGCAGTCAGCATCAGCATTCCTGTATCCTTACGTATCTTTACATTTTACTGTCTTTAAAATGAAGGAGACGTTTCCTAGGAATTGCCCCAAATGCAGCGTCTGACAATTTAGATCCTCACTCTTTACACTCCACCATGTTGGCCAAAATCATTTCATCGAATTACACCTTTCAGCCCTTGGGACCTCTCTCTCATGGTGTGACTCTTGAACCGGACCTGAAGGTCTCTGGTGCTGCCAGCTCTCTGCCCACCTTATGAGGCCCTTTAATCACGTGTCTGGACTGTTCTTCTTCATACAGAACCACCTCATTGGGCACATGTTTCCTGAGGTCGTACAGAGTATGTTTATTTTTCAGTATGAATGCTTCAGACCCTTGAAGGCAAACACCATTTTGCCTCAATTTCTCTTTCTCTGGCTTGATTTATTAAAAGAACAATTTCAGATGTGGGGATGATCTTGGGGGCACATGGGGTAGAATGCTTCTGACTCAGATGTTGAATGGCTTTAGCTCATTTTCAACACTCTGCTCATATAAATCGACCCCTTATAACTTCATTTTGTAGGTTCTTCTGCTAAAATGAGATGTGATCAGAGCTTTGATTTTTGAAATGAGCTAAACTGGATGATAAATCTGATCTTGACCAGTGTGTTTAGATGCTTCATTGACCTTGGTGACCTTCATTTTTCACCACATAACACCTGGGCAGCCATGTTTATGGAATGGAGCTCTTGCAAGGTTTAGATAAAATAACTGGTTTAGAGCCCAAATAAAGTACCAGGTGCATGGAGGTACTTAATTAATCTTAGTTTCTTTTCTATTTCCTCATTTAAGCTTCTTTTTCCTCTAACATTTGTGATCTTTATCAACATACGAAGTTTTAATTTATTGATTTATTTTAAAGATTGATGTAGTTCAAGGTTAGAGGAATAAGCAGGAATAAGGTCTGGTTAAAATTATATAAGGACTCATGAAGGAAACCCAGTGCATTCTTTGCCGGAAATCAGACAATCAATCCTCTATGTTCTGTAGTACAGGAAAATATCTCAGTGAGGAATTGCTGGGTAGAGCTACATTTTAGTAACTCTCACTCTTTTGTCTATTTCCATGGAGGTAAAGATTATAATTCCTGCCCTATGTATCAACATATAACTTTTCCACTAATTACAGGCAGCATAAGACTAGCTGGATAGAAATAATGATGTAAGACTTGAGTGAAAGCCCTTGACCAGCCTGCAACAAAGCAAATTATTATAAAGGGAGGAATTTACAACTTGGTGGTCCTTAACTGCTCAACTAGGAGCCAGTGGTGGTTTTGGCTTCTTAGAAACCAGACCAAAGAACAGGAAGTGAGCAGAAGATTCGGGAGTGTGGCTTCTGCTGTATTTACATCAGGACTACACAGTTCTTGTGTTATGGCCCAAGCTCCTCCTCCTCTCAGGTGAGCAGTGGAAATAGGTTCTCATAGAAACACAAATCCTTCTGTGAACTGTGCATAAAATTTTCACTCTTCTTATGAGAATCTAATGCCTGATAATCTACAGTGTAGCTGTGGATCTGATGTTACTGTTGGAGAATGAAATCATTATTTATTAGAAGAATACACTAATAAAAACCCAGCCCCCCATTCACTCTGGAAAATTTTTCTTCCATGAAATTAATGTTAGATGCCAAAAACGCTGGAACCAATGATCTAGATAACATGGTGCATTTTATTCTTTGAAGTCTACAGATCTGGTTCAGCATCTTAATTTTTTAAAAAATATATTTGGTACAGGGTCTCACTATGCAGCTCAGACTCATAGTGATACTCCTGTTTTTCAACCTCTCTAGTGCTTGGACTGCATGCGTGTACCACCACACCCAGACTCGGTGGCCCATGCTGCATGTGGTGCCAGGGATTAAACCCTGGTCCCTGTGCTTGCCTGCACAGGTGGTTAGTCCACTGAGCTATCTCACCAGCCCTCTGGTCTAGCATCTTAAGAGTTTCTACGAGATTGTTCTATTGCCTACTTTTTTTCTGGCCTGATTCTGTTTAGTAGAAATTCTTTTCCCTTGACAATCAGAACAACCATAAACTTGGACAAATCTCTAAAAGTCCCGGAACCAAAAAGGAAGACATATCATCTTCCTTGAGTTTCAAATTTAGTTTGTTAGGTTCAGCCACACATCCCACCCCCTTTTAAATCTGATTCCTGATTTAAAAAGCAGAATCTCACTGTAGAGTCCAGGTTAGCCTTGAACTCATTGTGTAGTCCAGGCTGGCCGCAAATCTATGGCAGTCCTCCTGCCTTAGCCTCTCTATTGCTGGCGTTACAGGCATGTGCTGCTGTTTAGTTTTTCTACTATGGAGCAGATTTTGAATAGATTTTTGTCAGAAAACAAGAGTTCTACACCTGAGTAGATGTACAAAAGAGATAAGGAAAAGCCCTTCCAGGAATAAGACATTTCTTCTCTCTACCATATTTATCTCACATTTGCATCTGTTTTTCAGTATAGCCACTGCTGAAAGGATGCCATCACACAGAGAAGGTGAGGGGTTCAGGAGAGAGCGTGGTGGTGTAAGTGCCTGCTTAGCAAGTGTCTGGACCTGAGTATTGTCTCTAGTACCACAGGCTGTGTCAGAACATGGACACCGCGACCCTGAAAGGGAAGTGATGCCACAGCCCTGTAATCCCAGTGCTGGCTGGCTGAGACAAGAGGACTGCTAGGAGTCTGAGCTGCATAGCAAGGGCCTGTACCAAATACATAAACCGAGAAATAAATACATACATAAATACATAAAGATTTTTAAAAGGTAAAAGAGAAAATGAGGTCAGAATGAAGGCATGCCTCAAGTTTTGCTTAAAGTGAAACTTGCGATTGTTCTTGCCTGTTCTGAATATTTATTATCTTTAAATCAAAATTAAATCAGCCTACATTTATAGAGTCTGTTTTACATTCAAACACTGTGGTACATGATGTTGTACATGCCATGCTAGGCTATGCTATGCTCTGCTATGCCATGCCACACCATGCTATGCTATGCTATGCTGTACTAAATTTATTTCAGGAAAACAACTGTGGCTGAGCTCTCCCCATTTCTGTGACTGGTCTTATACAGAGATCATAATCTGATGTCTTCTGTTGTTTTCCTTTTTTATAATGATTTCCACTTATCTCGAAGACAACTTTCTTTCCTTAACTTCTGTGCTGAGAAAATAATAAATGAGTCTTGTCACTTATCTTTTAAAGCCTCACCATGGCTATTTCCTTGTCTTGGCATTTTTCCAGAGGAGAGCGAGAACTGCCAAAAAGAAGGGAAAGGGCCTCGCTTTTTCTTCATTGTGCTCTCAACCAGCCAGGAGACAATCTTCCATCTTACTTCTAAAGTGTTCTTTTATCTTCTCTAGCTGATTGCAATGTTTATACCTTATCTAGGATGGGCTGACGACTTAATGAAATCTCTTCCAGCTAGCATTGCATGTTAAGTTACACATATCCTGTTCAAAAAATTGGAAGACTATTATTTCTTCTTGTGGTAAGTATTGACCAAATAAGCATAACCAAGATTCTCGCTTTCTGACAATCTATCCACTCAAAAGCATCCATCCATCCATCCATCCATCCACCCATCCACCCATCCATCTATGATTGTCTGTCTTACCTATAAACCTTTGACTTTCCCAAACACACAGCCATTTCAACCAGTGCCGCTCTTGTGCTGCTTATCTGTGTTATCCTGCAAACGTTGGCACAGAGGAATGTAGCGTTATGATGAGAGATTTTACTAAATGCCATCTCTTACTGCTCTAGATTTACTGGACACTTTCGTTTTGCCTCTCTGTTATTCTTTTTTTTTTTTTTTTTTTTCAGAGCCAGGGATTGAACTTGGGCCCTTGTGCTTGCCAGGCAAGTGCTTATTCTACTGAGCTGTCTCCGCACTCCCCAGCCCCCTCCTCTCTGTTATTCTAAAAGGAAATTTTCACGTATTTTTAATCTTGACTTTAACTTTCATTATTTTCCCAAACCTAGCAAGCTAATTTAGAATTCTTTAAATCTTCTCCTCCTGCCTCTGTTCATTTCCTTATTCGTGCTGCTTCTAGATGCAAACGCCAGTGATATGCTTTCCACACACTGTTCAACTAACTTTAGTGTCACATGCTTACTTGGTGATTTACAGATGGATAAACTTAGTCTCAGGCAAAGGAAGTTTCTTTATTAAAGGATTATTTAAATTACATATTCTCTTTATGATGACCTTAGTTTCAGAGAATTCTGAAAACGGAGGGTCAAAATGATCTGGTTGTTTTCTTCACCCAAAGTGTCATTAGAACTGCTAACATATTTTCTGAATCAGCTTGTATATTTCAGTTGTTTACAATGAAATCTTATTCAGTATCAAATATTGGTGTGCACACAGAATCCGTTGGCCATCAGCAAATTTATTTATTTATTTATTTATTTATTTATTTATTTACATTGTCCAGTGTATTTTTTTTTTACATTTTTCACACAGTGAAAACATATGCATTTATTAAGATTTTGTGGTATGCTTTGAGTATCAGTTATGTGCTGGATAGGGTATGAGATTTCTATTTCGACAAGATCCATCCCCTGAAAATTTGAAATCTAAAATTAGAAATGAGAGCAACTAGGAATGGCCCGTGGAGAGAACAGCTCGGTAAAGATTGGAGGCTGTATGAATTTTAGGATTGTTAAACCATCTTAAGGGCATGCTAGTTGTATGCTGAGCTTTAAATAATAGGTTGCTCACTTATTTTCTGATGTCTGTCTCTCTGCCTTACTAGTATCTTCTTTAGCTTCTGCAAAATGTGTGCATATTAGATGGGTAAGACAGAACAAGAAGGAAGTGAGGAGTGAGAAGGAGGGAGAGAGGTAGTGTTCGAGGGAAAGAAAAGGGGAAAAGAGAGACAAAAAAGGAGAGAAAAGAAAATAAAAACTAATATTCAGCCCTAGACACGGGTGTGTGTTGGTTGCAGCAGGAATCTGGAGAAGTATATACATGCCATGGAGCAGTGGGGCGAGTCAGCAGCCGGCATACCAGAGCTGCTTGTTTGCTAACACTGAAAGCTCCACAGGCTTCACCATCACTGCTTTTATTTAGCAGAAGATGCTTTTATTTAATTGACTTAATTTACATAGAGAATCTTATAGGGTGTTGATAAAGCAAACAACAACAGCAGCACCATCCCAAAATCCGCGGGGGAATGTGGAGTTTACTCCTGAGTTAACCGAATTTTTTTTTTTTTTTTTTTCTAATAGAAACAGCAAATGCTCCATGCTTCTCTTTGGGGTGACTTATGTGTGTATTTGCCTGAAAAGTACAGGGGAATGGTTTGGGAAGCTTACTCTTTCTTTGTCTGGATTGGAGAGGGGGAAAGAAATTGAACCTAGGATCTCAAAGCATGTGCTCTACTACTGAGCTCCACAGGCTCCACTGTGAATTATTCATGCATTTATGTATTTATTATCAGCTATATGCCAAATACTAGTTTAAGCACTGAGAATATGAAAATAAACAACAGAGATACCGTCCTTCTCTTGATGATTTTTAGGTTCTAGTGAGAATATTTTTTTTGCCACATTTCTCTTTGAGTGGGAAAGGTTGCCTCCAGGCTAGTAAGAGGTCTTGTGGGAAGGCAAGACGATAGAAGGCTGGTTGTGCTGCATTTTGTGACAACCTCAAGTCAGCTGAAGAACAAGATGGTCATGTGCCAGCCATCCCCAAAGTGGGGTGTACCAAAGCAGCACACATTTGGTTTAGGAGCGAAAATTAAAAAAAAAAAAAAACTGAAGCCATCTCCTGTTAAGTTACTCTACTTTCTGATTCTATTTAGCTTCCCTAGCTTTATTTTATAAAGCTGAGCTGAAATTACTGACAGAGAGCCTCTTTGAGAAAGCTATCTGTTAGCTCTCTGACCCAGGAGGAGGGAAAAGCTTCAGCAAAAGAGAATACAAGAGGCTATAAACGGGCAGAGCCCAACGAGTCCGATTTAGTAGTGAGACCCTGAACACCCTGTAGACTCTTCCCTAAAGTACAAAGTGAAAACAAACAAACAAAGAAAAAGATAGAGAATGCAAGGCATTTGTACCCTCCACTCCATCACTAATGATCTATTTTATTTATTTATTTATTTATTTTTGAAACAGGGTCTTGCTATGCAGTTCAGGCTGGCCTTGAGCTCACTTTTGTAGCCCAGGCTGGTCTCGAACTCACACCGATCCTCCTGCCTCAGCCTCCCGAGTGCTGGGATTACAGGTGTGCGCCACCACGCCTGGCTACAAATGACATCTTTTAGGTCATTCTTATAACCCTACTGAGCTTAGTGAGTGAAAGGACATTTGGCATTTCTGGTTTTTTGGTTTTTGTTGTTGTTGTTCTTTTTTTCTCTATTTGAACTTAAAGCAGTAGAGACACTGAGATCAGAGGACCTGAATTTAACTTATAGAACTTTATTCATTGTGTGATCTGGGGAGATCACACCCCCCGAGTCTCAGTTTGTACAGCTGCGTCTTATTATCTCCCTAACTTTGATTGCGTATCACTTGAGCCCTGGTGAGATAATGGATGCAAAGATTGGTTTTAAACAGCAAAGGACACTGTAAGCATAAGAAGTAAGTATGTTCTTATTTTATGAATTTTATTACATGATTATATGTACTTATGGTATTACATTTTATTGACATACAGTAAAGCATAAATGATAAAAGGGAAGTTCTGAAAATAAATTCCATGGCTTTCAATCTGTGCTCTCCCACTTCTCTGCTGGGTCCTCTAGGTTAAGCGATTCAATCTATTTATCCCCTGGTCTTTTCATCTATAAAATGGAGACATGACAGATTCTATTGCATAGGGTTTTGCTGAAGGATGAATGTGTCAGAAATGGTAATGCACTTGGAGTGATGCAGGACTCACCATTGATCACATGAGCTGTATTGTGTCTCCAGTCAGTCTCCAAAACACCATAGAGTTCCCCTTTTCTACAGTAAAAATAAGAATCCTTCATCTGTGTCATACAGGGGAATGACACAGGTCTTCTTTCCTGCACGGAGAGGCAAGCCTGACCAGGCATGCCGCATAGAATTCAATTGCTGAATTGTTGGATAAATTATCATAAATGAATTTTCTGTAGGAAGAAATTCTTCAATTATTGGAAAGTAATTGTCTTACCCTTGCTGGCCTGTTTTAACTGACAACCTGGCAGAAAAGAGCAAAGAGAAGCACAGTGGTGTAGAGGCTGAAACTCATGAAGCAAATCTCTTTCTCTACCTCTGGAGCCTACAGTGCCAGAGCCCAGTGGGCTCATTATGCCCAAGCCTTGAGTCAGGGGCCTGATCTCAAAGCAGGATGATGTACAGTCAGAACAAATCTGCTTTGTGTTGCCGACGGACAAGAACATTGACAATATCCCACTAACCAAAATTCAGTTTGCTGTGTCACTGTCAAAGTTAATCATTTTCGCCAAGCAAATTTCTATCTTTTGTTAAGTATATTATGTCTAGGGGCAAATGATGCTTCAGAAAGTGTAATTTCCTGTTTTGAGGAGTCTCTATGTTATATCAGGGACTCCATTTAAAGGAATAACTTGAATGTGGTGCGTTCATGGTGATAGTTTCCTGGATGGTCACATAGTCTTTGACCGTGCCTGGAGCCTGGTGGAGTAGGTACGGCTAGCGTCAGTACTGTTTATCCATTTGGCTCTCGTGGCTTGGAAAGGTTGAGCAGTTTGTCCAGCAGGATAGGACAGTGACTGAGTAGTTAAGATACAATCCAGAAAAGGATTCTTATAGCCTGAAAAGCATGCTGGCTGAGGACAACGAGACTGCAAAGTGTACAGAGTTCCCTTGGCAAATGATAGCACTAGGTAAAACAGGTGCTCAATACAGTGTTTGGAGTTGAACTGTGATGTCATCCTAGCAGTTACAATTGGGAGTTGGAAGAGCTGGACTGTGAATAAACAAAAGATAAAGATCCCTTGCTTTTCTTTTTGAAATATGAGGATGGTTTATCCTGCCCATGTTTGGTTTGGACTTAACAAATGCAAGCTGCACTGTAAGTAACTCTTTCATATATATCTTGCAACTTTCCCTAAATTAATAAAAAAGCTTTTTAGACATAATGGTTTCAGTGTCAAAAAGGGAATTCTTCAGTTGCTCAAAAAACATGGTAGCCGGGTGACGTGGTGTAAGCTTGCAGTCCCGCATTGGAAGGTTGGGGCAGGGATGCAAATTCAAGCCCAGGATGGGCAGTATAACTAGTGAGACTATTTCTAAAAGAAAGAAAAGGAAAAGACAAATGAAAAATGGGCTTGGGATAATATCACTCTTCCAACTATCTGGTTATTTAACTGCAGTCAGTGGTGATTTGATTTAACTTCTTACCTGCTTTCAAAATGCCGAGATAGTAGACATGTGCCATTTGCCATGCAGAAAGGCTGAAGAGACTAAAGGGCCTGGCTCGAAAAGCTGTGAATTAGCAACAACAAGAATAAAAAATTAAGTATTGCCTTTGAGTTCAACTGCCAGGTGCTCAGGCCTGCGCTGATTTCTCACATTTCTCCGTGCTCACCTATTCTTTTCCTATGGTACTGAACATGGCAGAAAGGGCAATGGAGACTGGGCGTGGTGGTGCACACCTGTAATCCCAGCGCTTGGCAGGCTGAAAACAGGAGGATCACTGTGAGTTTAAGCTACATAGAGAGACTCTGCAGACCTTGATACATTAAAAAAAAAATCAGATTACAAGTGCATGACTGTAGAGACTTCTGCTTCATGTTATGAAAGACCAGTAGCAATCTGCCTTTTAAAGAACCATCTCAGGTGATTTTCATGCACTTTCTTAAAAAAAAGAAAAAGAATAAACACTACAATCATCTCTCTCACTCATCTGGCATTTTGCAGTTTTCAAAATGCTTATGGGTGCATATTTAGTGCTGTGAGGTAGATGGGAATCATTATCCCCACTTGGAGGATAAAAAGGAGACTCCAAGTTAGAAATGTTATCCTCCAGGCCTCATTATACACCTCCTTCTTGCTTCTTTCTCTGGAGATTCCCCTTAGCTGACCTTTTCCTGATTAGTGTTGATTTGCAAAAGGCAGGGAGCCCTGAACATCAGCCTGTAGGATCTGTAGCTGCTTTACTTGAGAATGAGACAAGATCATTGACAGCCAGAGGGGGGAAAATAGTTTTAATTGTGGAATGTAAATATTTCCTGAATGGATAGTGTTACAGACTGATTTGAAGCAATCCCTCCTGTCTGGGGCAGATGCAGTTTGGAAAGCAGACTCATTTCCCCTTCTAGAGTGGAAGGCTGTCTGTGGACCATTTCATCCAGCTTCGTGTTTTTCGGATTCCAGGAATGGATGCATCATCATCATTCAGTAACAGCGAACTGCTGCAGGACATGCGCCCCTCTCAACACGCGGGATTCCCTTTCCTCAGTGTGACTTCTCTGTTCCTCCTCCTACCAGCTCTCTGCCTCATTGACCCCAATCTGCCCACCCCGCTTTGCCCATCTAGCAGCAGGAAGGTCCAAGGGCCCAAATCCAAGACACTGTTGGCTTAGTGGTTAGGCTCAGTGCTTATTCTGAAGACTTCTTAAAATCTCCACCCTGCCCATTGCCCCGATGAAGGTGAGCCAGGCCCCCAGGTTTGTGCACACACCTAGAGCGCTCCTCGGGTCTTCTGGGTTCTCTGCACATTCAGTAGCCTCCAGATTCCAATCTTCCTTGCCTTGAAGGAGGAGCTTTTCAAGGGATGCCTGTCTCTGCTTGGAAATCATCCATCTAATTCTCTGGCACACCCAGGAGGCTGAGAGAAGTGTCAGGGAAGAAGAGAGACTGGGAATAGTTGAAGACAAATTGAAGGGAGCTAGTAGCTGCTCCTAGATCTTCCTGTGAATGAGAGGTGGTTCCTGCCTTGCAGGTTCCAGAAGCCCTTATGGTGCCTTTTCCCTTGGAAGACGCGTTTCTCTAACATCAGCTGTCTTCCCAACCATTTCCTAGACCTGCCAGCACTCCAGGGACAGTGGTTGACTTCCATGCCCATACCACGCCCTTCCCCCACTCTGGTGCAGCCAGCTCACCCACGTCCCTCTTGCTAGGGACTAAGCCATTAAGCCTGCTTTGTAGCAACCCAGATCCAAGAAATTTGGGCTCTGAGAAGGCAGGAGCAATTTCCGTTGCTGCAAAAATGAGTTGACGGTGTCAGCCCAACCTGAGGCCACTGCTACTTCCTCCAGTGCCTACTGCCTTTCTTCCTAGATAGAGAACTCGAGCTGCCACAGCTTAGTGAGGCTTAGTGGGGGGGGGGGGGGGGGGGGGGGGGGGGGGGAGGGAGGGAGAGAGAGAGAGAGAGAGAGAGAGAGAGAGAGAGAGAGAGAGAGAGGAATGAATGACCGTTTTCAGCTCTGTTTCCCCTCTTCCCGGCTCTGTGCACCCAGAACTCAGGACTCAGGGTCTTTCACCTACCAGTTAATGTGTTTTTCTCTTGGGGGAGGGACCGGACAGAGCAGACCCAAGCTGCAGTTCCCTCACCCTGCCTCTGAGAATTTCTCATCCAAACCTCAATCACGTAGGATTGCGTAGAGAGGAGAAAAGGGGAAAGACAGAAGACAGAGAGGGGTGAAGGGAGAGAGGAAGGGAGGCAGAGAACCCCGGGCGCCCCAGGCGCTAAGGGAAGGAGCAGGACCCGCGCTTTGCGTCTACGCCTCCGCCTCGCTGCGCTCCTGGAGCTCGGCCCCCCACCCGGTCTCCAGCTGGGCGCACCCGGGCTTTCTGATGCGGGAGGAACTCCGCGGTCGCTGGTCCCGGTCCCACCCGCCGCCCCGGAGGTTGCCGCGTCTGCTCGGAGTTTCCTGCGCAGCCGGCGGCGGCGGCGGCACCCAGAACCTCCGCCGGTGAATGGGACTCCGCACCGAGCGCCCTCTTCCGGACCCCGGGAGGCTGCGACTGGGGGCACCCCGCGAGCCCGCGGCTCCCAGAGGCCACCCGCGCGGCAGCAAGTTGGGCGAGTTCTCGGCCGCCGGCACCTGCCTCTTCCTCGCCGCGGGGCCCCGGTGCCCGGATTGTGAGCGCGGCCGCCCCATGCCGTCACTCGGGGTGGCCTAGGGACGTGGCCCGCACCCTGGGCGCCAGACCATGGTGGGCAGCTCCGACCCGGAGCTGCCGCCGCCGCGAGCCTGCGTCGCCCTTCGCCTCCCCCAGCCCCACCCGAGCCGACGCGCGGGGGTTCGCGGCGCGCCGGTCACTTCCTTCCTCGGCCGGGATGGGCTGCGCGGGACCCAGTGACCGGCCTCCCGTCCCGCGGGTGAGCGGCGTCTGATCCGCTACCAGTGAGCTGCCGACCGCCCTGCCGGGACGCGCGGACCTGGGGCCCCGGACGGCGCGGCGATGACCTGATCCCGAGCCCGCCAGGGCGCCCCCCGCTTCCTTCCCTCCCTCGGAGCTGTGCGGAGAGCGGCGCGGCGCGGCGCGGCGGCCCTGGGCGGACCATGGCGGGGAGCTCCGGGTAAGGCGTGTGGGCTCCAAGCCGGAGGAGAGGACACCTTCGGCAGGCACCGTTATCATCGGAGAGGGGGCTTATTTAAACGACTGAGTCATTCCAGATTCCCTAAATAATCACCAACTGTGCCCGTCTCGAGTCGGAGAGCCGGCGGAGAGGAAAAGAGCGCCCGTGCCTGGGACCCCGCGCGCCGCCTCTCTCGGGCTTCTCCCGAGGGTGCTCGGCCCTCGGGGATCTCCCTCCCTCTTCGTCCCCTCCCTCCCCTTTTCCGCCTTCCCCCCCTTCCTTGCCTCGCGCTCTCTTTGCAGGGCTGCTGGAGGAGAGTCGCTCTCACGGCAGCTGGAAACAGCTGCCCGCTCCCGGCGCCCCTGCCCAGACTCGGGCCAGCCGCTCTCGCTTCGCGCCTCTCGGATTCCAGCACACGGGCGGCCGGGCCCTGGGGACCGCAGCCGACGCGATGCGTTCCATAAACCTAACCCAGCCCCAGCCAGGACGGACCTCCTAAGCTCCAGAACTGCGGGCCGCAGGGAGTTAAAATTGCTGCCTTCCTCTCCTCTCCTCTCCTCTTCTCTCTCTCTCTCTCTCTCTCTTTCTCTCTCTCTCTCTCTCCCTCTCTCCCTCGCGGTTGGTGTTTTGTTTTCTAAAGGAACGTTTTGTTCACTTTTTATTATTTTCTACCGGGGGCACCGCTACCCGCCTCGGCCAACAGACTGTCTGCTTTGTAAACCGGTTTTGTATGTGTGGATGTGTAGCTATACTTCGGACACTTGGCGACGTTTGCGCCTCTCCAGCAGGGGTGCAGCCTGTTATTTTGGACGTTCTTTTCTCCTTTCCACTTGGTACCCTGAACGCCTTGTGACCAAACTTCCCACTGACCCCTGGACTTGGATCGCCTTAGGGGGCAAGTGTGGGGTGCCCGCCTCTACTTCGGAGGAAGGCCTGAGACCGCCCCGCCCCCGCCGCCAGCAGTTGGGCAAGTTTACATCTGGATTTTCACACGTTTTGTCGCCACTGCCGGGACTCTGACTAACGCTGTGGGCGCCGGGTTGGCCGTACTGCAGCTTCCTCAGACATTATTAGCACTGCCTGCCCGCGTCTGTCCCTGCCCTCCCGGTCGCCAAGGTCCTGCCCTCGCCCCGGGGAAGCGCAATCCCGAGGGCGCAGAGGAGCCTGGGGCCTTGGGCCCACGCTGAGCAGCGATGGCTGCAGCCATAGCCAGCTCCTTGATCCGGCAGAAGCGACAAGCGAGGGAGTCCAACAGCGACCGGGTGTCGGCCTCCAAGCGTCGCTCCAGCCCCAGCAAAGACGGGCGTTCCCTGTGCGAGAGGCATGTTCTCGGGGTGTTCAGCAAAGTACGCTTCTGCAGCGGCCGCAAGAGGCCGGTGAGGCGGAGACCAGGTCAGTAGAAGCCGGGACAGTGGGCTCTGCAGAGGCAGACGCCCCTTTTTTCCCTTCTTTAAAGTACCTGGATCCTCAGTTCGTGGAAGGAAACTGGGATCTTTCTTGCATTTTGGTCCCTAATTTCCACACATTTCTCTCAGCCACTCTGCTAGTGAATAGCTTCTTGTCCCATATTCAGGAAAACAGTTTCTGCCTCAATCAGTAGACAGCTTGCCTAACAGCGAGTCACATGTACAGGGACACCCAGGTCCAAGTAGCCTGTAGCTTCCCCTGAGGTCAGTGGTCACCTCTTTCACTCCTTTGTTGGTTCTTTCACTCTGCTCTCTCATGCAACCATCTGCCTGTGCATAGAGTACTCATCCTGCCCCTGGGACCTGCCAGGAGAACGCCTTCCCTTATCTCCCCTAACACATGACAGACATCAGTAGACGGGCAAAGAACTTATTGTCATTTGGTCTAATTGTGTTGGCTTCCTCCAGCAACACAAGGCATTGCTCTTTCAAGAACCCAGTTCATTTCTTACCTCTCCATTTCTCACCCACCCTCCCATTTCTTTTCACACATTCTTTTCCTCTTCCTGTCTTTAAAACACTTTGATGGTTTCCAAGAGCTCTGATGATAAACTTCCCTGGGTCCTTGCTTTGCTCTGCACTCGCACACTGTTGAGACACTAAGTGAACAAGGCAGCATGCAGAGTTTGGCTTCAGAGAGTGTGAGGCAAACTTGAGGCTTCCTGGAGATTTTCATGGCATAGCCTTTCTGAAGCGTCTGCTCATTGGTAGCCCTACACTTCAGTGATTGATCCTTGATGTATCTTTATTTAAAAAGGAATACCTATGGATGTCTTGCGTTTCAGTGTGGTGATTCTCACCTCAGGCAGCCCCGGGGTCTCAGCTTGAGAGAATGAAAACAAAGTACTAAGATTTGTACTTCGATCAAACCACTGATCCTGTAGACATTGCTACAAGTATTCTACAGAACTGTCAGGAAATGCTGTGGGCAGCCAGAGGCTGGTGTGTGGCTTGTTGACTAGCTTAGGTTGGCTGCTTTGCAACCTTGACGTCGGTGTGTTCTCTCCAGTTTCAGGAGTGGGGTACATGGATACCTTCAAGAGGGGCTCCGAGTTCGCTAAGGAATTCACAGTAAAGCTTTATAAAGAAGTTAGCTTGTTTGATTTCCCATTGGGCTTTCATGACGTTAAGTCACTTGTGACACCAGTGGGCTCACTTGATTATTCTATGGTGGCAATACAGTAGTAAATTTCAGGAGTAAACAAAGATAATTACAATCCCAAGGCAGGAGCTACTAAAGTTTCTGTTGGTTTGTATCCAATTAATGTAGCCTGTGCATTTTATAAAATGAAGCTTATGCAAAACTGGAGTTATCTCTGCATATTAAATAATTAAGGCTAGGAGAAAATAAAATCTCTTGCTTTGTTATGTAAGAATGGTTTGGAAACCTTCTCTTAGGGTTTGTGTGGTCGTTATGGAACCTGAGGGCTCTGAGCGTAATGTGACTCTTGAATCTCAGTCCCAGAAGTACATCCTTGCATCTAGTTGGGATAATTACGTGGCATTTATGAGCTGATCATAAGAGGCCTCCTTAGATTAAAAACAAGGTAGTAAGTATTATAGGTGGATTGTATTTGAGAGTGGATAAGTTAAACTCTCGTGGTCTTTGGTAAAGTTGCAGATTGCATGACTTAATGTTGTGTGGAACAGAAAGACAGTGTGCGCTGTATCCCATGGCTAGCTCCGCAGTATCTCATGAGAAAATAGGGACTTTCTAAATTTGTTGTTTTATTCAGTGTTTACTGAAGCTGTTCTACCCTCGCATCTCTCTCTACTTAGTGTTCATTGTGGCAGGGACTATGCTGCCTGGTGGCTTCCTGTAGTTCCAGTGTCACAGAAACAATTTGGCAGACATGGCAGGAACTGTTGAGCCATTTCCAGTGCAAGGGCAACCTGAACGTATTTGTACACCACGGTCCAGGACTTGCTCTAAAGCACAAAACAGTACAATGCGAGTGTGGGGTGCAGAAAAGCTTTCTGAAAAGATGATAGTGTGCTCTTATTACTAACAAAGGCAATGATTAATCTGCTGATTTACTGTCAGTGACCACGACTCATGTAGCATGGGATGAGCCCATTTATAGAGATGGCATCTTCTCTGTCTCAATTTTGATAGGTTCTGGGCTTAGCATGAATTGCTAAAATCATAATGGTGGTCATCTAATATGGCCAATGGCCTTAAAACAAAAGGCCACCTCTCCCCTTCTTCTCCAACTCAGCCCAGGACATAATTTACTTCTGTCTTTCCTGCTGCCTCAGGGAAGACCCCCAGTCAGCTCCCTTAGGTGTATCCAAACATCCCCTCCAAACTCCATGCCCCCTCCCCTGGCAAAAGGCTATAAAAGCCTCAGCCACCCTTTATCTAATCAAGAGGGATAGTTCCTCATCCTTCCCCACATTCTCTCCTGTGTCCTCAAAGAAAATAAAGCCCATTTCTCTTTTTTCTTCTTCCTGTTTCTCTACTGTGCTGAGAACCTCTCAAATTTCACCGAGGTTTCTTTAGTGGATTGAAAGTTGCCTAATACAAAAAAGAAAAGAAAAATAATAAGCACTTAGATGTTATAATCACTTGGTATTTCAGTTATTCTCTAAACCACTAAGATTTCTCTTGTACCTCTTTGTAAACTACACATTGAATCATAAATGGTAAAGTGATGAAATGGGAGATATCACTTTGATAAAAGATCTGCACTTGATTGTCACTGAGACATAGCTTCCACTGTGCAGGCTTTCTAGGAGAGTGAGGTTAGGGCAGAAAGGCCAGCTCCCATACTGCATGGGAAAAACTGTGGTTCTGTTTCTGGTCTCAGGGTTGATGCACTGTAGCTCTTTTCAAGCTCTTATATGCATAGTACTGAAACTATAAACATAGTGAGCATCCACAAATCATCATAGATATGCTGAATGAAAATGTGGGACCCCGCAGTCAGGAGCTCACACCCCTCAGGTACAGAGCTAGGGAATACGTCAGAAGTCGTAGATGCTTTCCCTTGAGCACACTGTGATGGAGCAGTCTGTGTTCGTGTCACAATACCGTGACCTCTCTAGGGGAGAAATCCTAGAGCCATAGTAAGATTGTGGTTGACTTGTAGTTACATAGCAAGACTATGGCAAAACTGAGACCAGATCTTTAGTCAGTTGATGACAATGAAGGGGACGAAGGAGAAGGAGGAAGAGGAGGAGAAGAAGAAGAGGAAGAAGAAGAGGAAGAAGAAGAAGAAGAAGAAGAAGAAGAAGAAGAAGAAGAAGAAGAAGAAGAAGAAGAAGAAGAAGAAGGAGGAGGAGGAGGAGGAGGAGGAGGAGGAGGAGGAGGAGGAGGAGGAGGAGGAGGAGGAGGAGAAGGAGAAGGAGAAGAAGGAGAAGAAGAAGAAGAAGAAGAAGAAGAAGAAGAAGAAGAAGAAGAAGAAGAAGAAGAAGAAGAAGAAGAAAGAGGGAACTGAGAAGATGGTGATGATGGTGATGATGTGCCTGTCCTCTTTGCAACATAGTAAAGAAAAAAAAAGTAGTGTTAAAGAAGAGGTGGCTATCCTCCACCAAATGATGGAAATAATTGTGTGGGTTTTTTTCCCCTGCCTTCAGGGGCTGACAATAATAGTATCACTACTAATATAATCATGTAAGCATAACAGAGTGTAGATTACAGGAAGTAACTTGGAGAAGAAAGAGTTTCAGGCTAAGAAGGCAATGGGAGTTCAGCATCAAGCACTGATCGTTAGCATGAATTATCAAAGTAAACCCAATAATGAAGTGGTACGGTAGCACAGAACCGGTAAGCCCTTAGGCACTGTATGGTCTGTAGCTTTTTGGAAAGGAAATGTTGGAGACTGAGCTGGCAGCTTGGCTGAGGCCATCGAACCATACAGAAGCCTTGAGAACCTGCCTGTCTGTGCATTTTCCAATCAAGAAAGGAACACTCATACAGTCATATACTCCTTCCTTACATGGGTAATACCTCTATGAGCCAGATTGGCTAGCGTATTTAAATTAAATGACAGTGCCCTTTAATTTGCTGTACATAGGCTTTTATTACATCCATCAGTTCCAGAGTTTTCTTTATTCTGAAGAGAAAGATGTGCAGAAATGGCTGATTCCAAGGTGATTTATGCTTCGACTGAGAAGTTGCATCAGGCCATGGGTGGCATTTGCAATGAAGGGACAGTGTTTATGGAGTCTCTAAGTGTCTGGCCACAGCCTGTGGAGGTCATCCAGAGACACTCTCCTTTCTCAACCAAGCGCCTCTCTAGAAAGTGCAGCATAGCTAACTGAGCTTAAAATCCATCTATTTTAAGTGATTTTGGTGTTTATTATTATTTTTTCAATGTAAATTGCTTACTTGCCTTACGCGAAACATTAAACAGATCCAATGAGGAAAAATAACTCCTCATCCAAACCATCAGATGCTTTTCATAATTTAAGCATTTTACTTTATATCCCCTTTCCTTTAAAGACGACGTGTGTTGTTGAATCAAGGACGTGGTGATAATTTTGCCAAATTTTGTTTATTTTTATTGAGTCTTATTTTGCTGTAACTTCATATTTCTTGCTGTATAGTTGTGTTGTTTATAATATCTCAGAATTTTACCTACTTGTTGTGGTAAGCGTATAGTACTTAACAGCATATTAATTCAGCATTTTACTCTCAATCATACGTTTTCATATGAAAGAAAAGGAAATCCTTAAAAACCAGAACTTTTAAGAAGGGATGGCAGCGAAGGTGAGGGATTGCTCAGTCCAGTGATCTGTGGAACATAAATTGGACGTACATAAATTAAAATACTTAGGTCAGTATCTAGATCAATAATAAATGCATACAGCAGGTGCTATTGTACATCTATAGTAAAACTTTGGATGTTTATAAACTCTATGACTGATGTGTGAAATACAAAAGTCAACCTAATGAAATGAGACTTATCTTGATATGTTAAAAAGAAAAAAAAAAAAAACCTTTCTTTTCACAAATCCACCCTAGAGTTTAATCTGATTCTCTTCGTGTGTATGTGTGTGTGTGCGTGTGTGTGCGTGTGTGTGTGTGTGTGTGTGTGTGTGTAATCCTATTTTCTGTACCTCAGTAAATTTCATCAACAGATCACGTTTCCATTGCAAGAAGTTTTAACATAGCAGACCTTGTGATCTCTTGGTTTCCACCTTCCACCCAGATCTCATCTGGCCCTAACTCGGGATTAAGTCTTTATAAAGTTTTAATGCAGTTGGTATTCTGAACAGAATTAAAAAAAAAAAAAAAAAAAAGCAACTTGCAGGAAAAGAAGCACAGTTTATCTTTGAAAAACACGCAGAAATGCTTTGGGAGAAATTTGTAGAAATAAAAGTTTTGTCTCTGAGAGCAGAATTTTATGAAAGATATGGATGTAGTAGGGGAACGCCATCTTGTTCTTGTAGTTGGAGACAGCTCTTGCTCCCACTGTGGATGTTGCAATGTGGATTTCACTATGGAAATGTATGGTTTTGTTTTTTTTTCTTGTGTTTCTTAAATGCTTCATCATAGCCTGTTTTTGCTGTTGACTTTTGGGATTATAATATTAATGTGTGAGAACTTTCAAAAACAGCCTTGTTAGACAAATGGGCTACATTTAATGTACTGCACTTTGGATTTTATCTAATGTGTTGTCCCTGGATTTGCTGAGTTATTTTCTTGTCTTATTCCAGGGCTGTCTGTTAAGCATCTGTGAGAGGAGGAGACTTAGATAGGAAATGTCTATCAATAAAGGCGATACAGTAACAACAGCTAGGGCAGGGGATGTGGCTCAGAGGTGCAGTCCCTGCCTGGAGAAAACAGGGTCCTGAGTTCGATTCCCAGAACAACAACAAAAAAAGCAAAACCAGAAAACGGAACTGAACTATATGACTTTGGGATTTACATCACAACTTTTGCTTGTTTTTCCTTTGCAATAATCTTTGGAGCTAGTCAGTGCCGCCTTAGAACATGGCAAAACAACCTTCCACATACCAGAGAGAACTTGTCACAGGAGTCCTAGTTCCTGCACTGTAGGTTATTGATATTTGTGGTCCATCACGCTGAACCAAGGGGCTCTGAATCTGGATAACTCAATTTAACATTTAAAGCTAGAAAAGCCATTGCTGGCTGGAATGTCGTGAAGAAATTGAGATATGTAGCTCATGGCTGTGTGATTTCTTGGCTCTGGATATGGACTGGAGACCTCAGGGAAGGAAGGAAGTTGGAAAGCTGTGACAATCTGTGCTGTGGTAGCCCAAGTGGTGATGTTCTGTGTTCGGCCCAAGCTGTGAGCTGGGATATCCCTCCTGGCATGTCAGGAGCTCCTGAGATCTTTGCCGGTGCCAGTTGGGGACACCTAAGGATCCTCTGGGAGCCCTGGACCCAGAGGAGCTGGCGGTCCTAACTCTGAATGTAAACAATTGCTTCAGATTTTTTTAAAAGATGTTTTCAAAAGCAAAGAGGTTGCTAGAAAGTCCAGGAGAATTCTGTAGAGTTAATAACTTTTCTTTTCCCCCACGTTACAGTTTCAATGACTTGATAGTTTTTTTTTTTTTTTTTTAATCTGTTTTGAGCCTCAGTTGCTAATTGTAAATGAAAACATTTTCTGAGTATTTGGTCAAAAAATTCCTCTCTGAGAGAGAATCACCTAAGCTGAGCTCTGAAGGGGTGAGATCTGCCGTACAAATGGGGTGGGAAATGTTGAAGGCACAGGAGAAGGACTGGGGTGGCATTGGCTGTGAGAGCATGCTGGCTGCTTTGGCAGGAGCTGAGGTAGACTGGAGCAGTGATTGCCGATCACCAGAGGGGCACAGAGGGGTTGGAAAGTGAAGCAATGACTGAGGTGCGGGTGGGGTCCTGAAGACTCAAGGAAATCCTTTACAGTTTGAATCTAACATCAGGACAGGCTGAAGACTGCAAAATGGTACCAAGTGCTGTGCAGCTTTAAAGAGGCCTTCTGGCTTTGGAGAGGAGAGGCGAGGGTCAGGGAGCCATCCTGGAAGCAAAGGAACAGGAAGGACTGAGGACCTGAGTTGGGTGGGCAGTTCTCAGGGTGGGCACAGAAGCCCAGGGTGCCCTTAGCAGTCTTCCAGGGGACCCCCATAGCTAAAGTTGTTTCCATGAAAATGTTTCACAATGATGCTAATAATTTGCCCTTTTTAAAGGAAGATCACCTCCTCATGAGTGTCTCCTGGAGATCCTCAGATGCTGCAGGGCAGACCCACAATCATTGGTCCGTTCTTCTTTTGGTCACCTTTCTACATGAGCCCCGGTTATCTTCATTCACTTTTAGGTACAACATTGTGTGGCAAGAGATGGAACCTGGAGCAATTTTGAGAATTCTGCTTACTTTTGTTAAGAGAGACATGAGACTTGCAAACATGTTGATGAGCTAGATACTTTGCTAATTTTTTTTTGAAAATACAGCTATGTCTCATTCAAATATGTTTAGTTAACATTAAGTAGGCTTATTATTTTTATTTTAAATAAACAAATATTTGAAAATTTTTCTGTTATTTTTAAATACAGTAAATATTGAGATCTATGGGCACATATGTACAAAGCATTGTGGGGAACCCAGTACCTTCTAGAAGTGCGAGAAAGATCCCGAGACCAGACGTTTGAGAACTATTGACTTAATAACCCTTACACCGCAAGCTGTGTGGAGGCTGAGGCAGGACGTTAGCAAGTTCAAGTCCAGCCTAGACTACTTCGTGAGACTGTCTCAAAAATTTTAAAAAGGGCCAGAGATGTAGCTCAGTGGCAAGGTATTTGTCTAGCATGTTAGAGTCACTAGGTTCAATCCCCACACTGAACAAAAATAAAAAAGAATTTTCAACCTAGCCCATCACTCAAGTGCTGCTGCCTTGTGAGGCCAACCATACTAACAATTATACACCAGGGAGAGACAAAGATAAGAAAAGGGGGAAATGTTAAGTTGATAAAATAGGAGGCATCACAAAATCCTGCACATTCATGCTCTGAAAGGCTATCCCAAGTGCGATATTTAGATGGATTTCACAGGTGAGTTTGGGCCAAGTCCGTTGTATTGGCATAGCCAAGTGAATTTAAAGGCAAACTTTGTAAAATTCTTGCACTTGCCTACCTACTGGGTAGACATTTGATTAGAGTGGTTACCTATCTCCCAAAATTCCTGTTTCTCAGAGATTCCCTCTTCCAGTGTTACCCTAGGTGATTCTACTGTGCAGTCAGGGCTGAGTACCATCTGCTCCAATCCTCTCCTTTCCTACCTTGTGTCTCTTAGACCAAAAGTAATTACTTATTCTTCAATGGCTTTAGGAATGCACTATTGAAGCCTCCATGTTGTATGTGGCATTTTTAATTATAATTTCTGTCTTAGAGCATTCAAGCTGCTATAATACCACACTATGAAGTAGGTGGATTAAACAAAAACTGGTATCTTCCAGAGGCTGGAAGTCCAAGATCAGAGCTCTAGAAAATTGGGTGAGGGTCTGATTCCTGGCTCCTAGGTGGCACTGTTCTTGTTGTTTTCTCTCTTGGCAAAGGGGGTAGGGAGCTCGGCAAGGTTTTTTTTTTTTTTTTTTTTTTTTTTTTTTTGTAACAGCATGAGGACTGTGCCATCAAAACCTCCTTATCTCCCCCAAATCTCACCTCCTGCTACCACCAGTTTGAAGGTCAGGATTTCATTGGAGGAAGAGGCACAGAAGCATTCAGTCTATAGCATCTTCCTCTTTGCTTGTGGCTGGATCTTGAAAGCACTGCACAACGGAGCTGCGCCGAGTGTGTGTTGCTGTACTTCATCTCCTTGACAAATGTGAGAAGCTAGAAGAAAAAAGACCTGTGCTCTGGTCAGTGCAAAGTTCTAGGTGCCAATGGTGTTGTCCACGTCACTGCGGTTGTTAGATTTTGCCAAGTCCATGAGCAGATGCTAGAGCCCCTCGTTTAGCAAGCCACAGGGGAAGAGCGCTACTCAGTGTCTCCATCCCTCACAAAATGGTAGTGAAGTTCTGCAAGCTGTTGCCTAGCAGTTTCATTGGAATAGTTACACTTAGGTAAGTTCTTAGTTTGAATTTAGGTAGGGTTTTCCTGGTGTCCTTCTAGTTTCACTTAATTGACCCTAGAAAGGGATCGCTGTTTACTGTTTTGGAAAGCACAAAGGTATCTAAGGAAGTTTTAGTTGGAAAATCCTTAATCTTAGGTCTCTTCCCATCTCAGGAGGATACTCATGACTGGAGATGTGGAACACAGTTGGGTCCCTGCCTCTTACCCAGACAGGAAGGATGACACTCTCCTTGTGTGCTGTTTTAGGTATTCTTAATTGTATCCGGAAGTTTAATTACTTCTACTATGCTAATGATGATATCTTTGTTTAAAATATCTGTTCTTAGCCAGACGTGGTGGTTTACGCCTGTAATCCCAGCACTCGGGAGGCTGAGGCAGGAGGATTGGTGCGAGTTTGAGACCAGCCTGGGCTACAAAAGTGAGCTCAGGACCAGCCTCAACTGCATAGCGAGACCCTGTCTCAAAAAGACAAAAAAAAAAAAAATCTGTTCTTGTCCTGGTCTCTTTCATGGGTTAGAAATGATATCCAAAGTGTTGCAGTGCTTCAGGTTTTTAAAAAACTAAGGTCAAAAAGGGGACTGAAATGGAGTGTGAAAGAGATTTATGAGAGAAAAACTGTGCTCTTATATAAGTTATTATAAAGAGAAAATAAATGAAACTTTCCAGAAGAGATCTTTTTTATTGCATTCATGACTTAAATGCTGTATTTTAATTTTGGAATTCAAAAGATGAATCGGGTCACCTTTACCGTGTCCTCAAATCAGATTATGCTCCTCACCCAATTAAGAACTAGGGGCAAAATTTTAACTATGGCCCAAAAGTAAGGGTCCATATTCAAATTGTCAGTTTAGATAAAGTGTAGATTCCATTTTCAGAGTAATAGCGCTAGCTCTGATGTCCTCATATCTGCCTCCCGGATGATGCTATATTCAAGAAAGCATAGCAACCTAAACTCACCCAAGAGGACTGGGATCAATGGGACACTGTGATTCACACTGGGGACCCAGTTAAGGCTGTGTTGCTGTTAATATTTGCTGCTTCAAGGGCTGTCTGTGCTGGATTTTTGTAGTCAGCATGTAGCTGTAAGAGAATGGTGCCTGCGGTAATGGTACAGAAGCTGAGAATCCTGGGAAAGGAGATTGTGTTTACCAAAACCCAAGCATCTGCTGTGCTCCTCTTCTTGTAGGGTTTTCCTCTGAAGGCCGGGAGGTTGGTGCTTCCTTTAGACAGGTGGACCAGATTCCTAATTCCCTCCTTACCTCACTTGTCTTTTTCTGGCAGATTCTGGGCTATTTTGCCTTGCAGGTTTTGCTCGGGGAAAGCACTGGCAGTCATAGGCTGCATCCGCATTCTGCACCTCTATTGTCCCCAAAAGTCTAATTACTGCCCCTTGACCACCCGTGGAGGAAATTTGTTTGAAGACGATTCTTTACCTGGTATTACCACAATATTCTTTATTTTTTTCTTTTCTTTCTTCTCCTTCTTCTTCTTCTTCTTCTTCTTCTTCTTCTTCTTCTTCTTCTTCTTCTTCTTCTTCTTCTTCTTCTTCTTCTTCTTCTTCTTCTTCCTCTTCTTCTTCTTCTTCTTCTTCTTCTTCTTCTTCTTCTTCTTCTTCTTCTTCTTCTTCTTCTTCTTCTTCTTCTTCTTCTTCTTCTTCTTCTTCTTCTTCTTCTTCTTC